>WNNJ02001233.1:0-94406 GCA_012934845.2 Pomphorhynchus laevis | reverse complement strand
ATATTTGGTTTCTGATAAACATACAATATTGCGTGGAACTTCCACTGAAGAAGGGCTGTGCCCGAAAGCTATGGAAATTTAAATAATATACACTGCTTTTTTTGCTTTAATTGTGCTAGTTTTAACTAAACAACTAACAATATATATATATATATATTGCGATGTATTAAGCTGCGATCCGGGATCTAATATAGATTCGTCCATATATTTTCAGAGTAAAATTTTGTGAACCGGTAAAGACCAAAAACAATATAATTTATTTTAACGTTCTTTCGTTTTAGAAGTCCTAGTAAGGGACGAAACGTTAAAATAAATTATATTGTTTTTGGTCTTTACCGGTTCACAAAATTTTACTCTGAAAATATATATATAAGGTGTTATATATATATATTACCGTTTGAGATCATGAAGATCGATTGGAATCGGGACTGGTGATCCTTTGATGGATTCTTATTTATGTAACCAATAGTTGCTAGGTCGCACGAGGTGACTTTCGCATTGAAAACCAGCTATAGAATCCTTCCTTCATGATATCCAATTCCATACACCCTGACTACTAACGGCGCCATTGCCACAACCGTTTTCGTTTCGCCCGCTTTTTGCCACATGTTGGTAGCCCCGGGCTCGTCAGAAGGCTGACTACCAACTCTTCGCCTTTTGAAATTTGACTTATCCTAGATTCGAGCTGTCGCTCTCCGTACTTGGCTTGCGCTCTTGACTGCTAGGCTACGAATCCAGGATTACCAGATTTCACACAGTATATGAAACCTTCCATCATGATATCCAGAAACTGCATTGTCCGAGATGCTTCTCTGGCATGCTTATTATAGATTTTACCGTTTGAGATCATGAAGATCGATTGGAATCGGGACTGGTGATCCTTTGATGGATTCTTATTTATGTAACCAATAGTTGCTAGGTCGCACGAGGTGACTTTCGCATTGAAAACCAGCTATAGAATCCTTCCTTCATGATATCCAATTCCATACAGAATTGGATATCATGAAGGAAGGATTCTATAGCTATCCAATTCCATACAGAATCCAATTCCATACAGAATTGGATATCATGAAGGAAGGATTCTATAGCTGGTTTTCAATGCGAAAGTCACCTCGTGCGACCTAGCAACTATTGGTTACATAAATAAGAATCCATCAAAGGATCACCAGTCCCGATTCCAATCGATCTTCATGATCTCAAACGGTAAAATCTATAATAAGCATGCCAGAGAAGCATCTCGGACAATGCAGTTTCTAGATATCATGATGGAAGGTTTCATATACTGTGTGAAATCTGGTAATCCTGGATTCGTAGCCTAGCAGTCAAGAGCGCAAGCCAAGTACGGAGAGCGACAGCTCGAATCTAGGATAAGTCAAATTTCAAAAGGCGAAGAGTTGGTAGTCAGCCTTCTGACGAGCCCGGGGCTACCAACATGTGGCAAAAAGCGGGCGAAACGAAAACGGTTGTGGCAATGGCGCCGTTAGTAGTCAGGGTGTATGGAATTGGATATCATGAAGGAAGGATTCTATAGCTGGTTTTCAATGCGAAAGTCACCTCGTGCGACCTAGCAACTATTGGTTATATATATATATAAACAACCAACAATATACTGCAAATTCGTTCGAAAATGGTCTTAGAGAAATCGAAAAATCATTTCTACTGCGAGGTTATACACATATAGAAATATGGCGACAGATTAACAAAGCAAGATATTTGAATCGAACTCGATTGCTCGCAGGTGAATACAATCAAACTATAGAAAAAACTGAGGTGATTATTCCTTATCACCAAGCTAGCAGGAACATTACAAAACACCTGAGCAACGCATTCGGTAAACTAGAGCCAATTATTCGTGATGGATTTAACCCACCAATGACATATTTTAAGAGAGGGATAAACTTAGCGAACTATCTAGTCCGAGCTGATCTTAGGAATGACTCAAGTAACACCCAAGTACAAAATCGCTCAAAGGCATGCAAAAGATGTGCTTGCTGTAAATCTATGGAAAATACAGAATACGTTAAATCCACTATCACAGGACTATCGTACCGTGTAAAAGGTGGTTTCACGTGCAAATCAGCTCATGGAATTTATTTTATGACTTGCACCGATTGTAATATTCAATACATCGTTGAATCGAACCGTCCGTACCATCTTCGCCAAAATAATAGACGGAACAATATTAAATTCAAAAGACTAACAGATGGAGCTGTTAGTCATATAATCGAAAATCCTGATCATCCCTTTACCAGTGTGATAACTAAAACTGTTCCTGATGAAACTAAAAGGAAACAGGGAGAATCCTATTGGATTGGGCAGTTAATGACCGATCTACAAGGCTTAAATACAAAACATGAATATCACTTGCCATGACAGACCAAAATAAGTAGAATAATGCGGAATACTTCCAGATCAAAAACGTGTATTTATTTCAAAAATTTGTAAACTAGTTACCGCTTGATAAAGACTTTGTGTCGAAACGTTGCGTGTCCTGTGCTCAATAAATAAAAATCCAGTTTGCGTCTTGTTTTCTTCAAAACCTTAATATTTAATGGAATCATTAAGTGATCCAAGACCACCGCTTCTATCAAATAACAATAACAATAATATATATATAATTGTAGTGCATATATGTATATATAATAAGTATTAATTGAAGCAGAGTTTGGAAATATATTTTTTCTTAAAAATTACATAATTTAAAATTATATATATGCACTCGTGGACTAAAGATTGCTAAGGGAATGCAAGGTTAACAGGAATTTAATAGATCCTTCCCGAATGAACAAGCTACAGTCAACTTGGGCTACTATTATACATACTGCTGAAATACGCCTCACTCGAGTACTATGGGAATTCTACTAAGCAGCATACAATTCGGTGTTAGCACCTATCGACGAACGACTACAGTACAGATTGCTAAATTCCAAAGTTAACAAAGTAAACCGACATTTCCACTTGGCAGTTTCATCCGATGAACTGTGTCTCTATCTATTAAGACGATGCAGACGATTTCGCACCAGAAGGCACGTTGGTCAATTCACACCAGCTTCGGACGGCATAGTGAATATATCGCATGTGAAGCTTAACGAATCCCAAAAAGAGACTATTATTTTAGGCATGTCTTTTGTTCCGTCCCCTCGTGAATTTGGACGCTTGGATTTAATTAGGCACATTCGTTATGCTGCCACCAATATAACAGAGGGCATTTCGGACCAGGATGATGCCGCATACACAAAGAATAAATTTCTAAGCTCGCCTTTAATACAAAAATATGGAAATATTAAGCCAATTAACATAGTAGATCAAATATGTCAAAAACCCAGATGAAGGCAATTAGGGAATTAAGGTCAAATCCAAATATAATGATACTACTGGCAGAGAAGGGTAACAAAACTGTAGTTTGGTCTACTATGGACCACATTGCTGAAGGAATGCGCCAATTCAGTGGGGATGCATATGAGCGAATTGAGCTGGTGTATTATATAGGTATCGTTGATGTGGTTCTCACTGTCATTTCCACTCTAGTGAAAGACAACGAGGTAAAAAGTAAGTTATTGGTTGATAATCCGATCTTGGGATATATGTATCTTCTTCCTAAGATACATAAGGACCAAACTCCTTGTCCTGGACGACCAATTATTAGAAATTGCGGAACATCAACGGAAAAATTAGCTCGCTACTTACATGATAACTTATATCCCTTGTTAAGGCAATGCCCTTCGTTTATTAACAGCACAGATCAATTCATAAGAAAATTTGAAGGTATTAAACTGTCGCTTAACTCTGATAGTATATTATTTACTGTGGACGTGGAGTCGTTGTTTACCTCCATCATCTTGAGTAATGGCGTTAATGCCGTCAAACAGCTTATGTTAGCAGCGGAATACGATGACTCGGAGATAAAAACTACATGTACTCTATTAGAACTAGTAATAGAATCAAACACATTCACATTCAATGATAAGATCTTTAGACAGACTAGGGGAACTGCAATGGGTAGCCCAATAAGACCCACATATGCAGGGTTGTATGTGGCATACGTAGAGAAATGCTTTATAGCTTCGCGGGAGTTAACACCAAATTTCTGGGTGCGATATGTAGACGATATTTTTGGTATTTGAAGTCACGGTGAGGAATCGCTCGTTGAATTCTTAAATGATCTCAATGCTTTTTCTGAGCTTAAATTTGTACGGTCGGTGGTGGATACTCATGGCATAAATTTCCTATATGTAAAGATTTATTTGCATTCCCAAGAAAAGTGGCAAACTACTGTATACCGTAAACTTGTGGGAACTCGTATATTTATACATAAAAAGATTGATGATCAGAAACGAGATGATTCGTACTAAGAAAATTTGCTCTACATCATACGATTTCGCATTAACATTAAATAAGCTTAGAGATAAGTTCTTAGCCCGTGGTTATAAGAAATATCAAATCGAGCGTCAAGTCAAAGACGTTTGCAAAATGGATCGATGCGAATTGCTTAGTCGAATATCTCCGCCGGAGGATGAGGGGGTGGATGTTATATTGTAACCGATTATCATCCGGCCTTATTGTCTTTGGAGGGTGATCTCAATAGGGAATTTGCGTCTTTGAAAGTAATCACGGGCTCAAGGAAGAAACTGAAAGTAGTTTTTAAAAAGGGTGTTAATTTGAGAAATCTACTATCAAATAAATTACGTCATGAGGGTACATTAAGTGGTACACGCCCCTGCGGTAATAATAGATGCAAATGCTGCGCAGAAATATGCAGAGGCAGCAAATTTCGTAGCTCTGTCACGGCGTTGGAGTACACCACAAGATGTGCAGCCACATGTAAAACGAAAAACCTAGTATATTTGTGTTTGTGTGCTGAATGTCCGGTTCAGTATGTCGGAGAAACAGGACATCAACTTAATATTCGTATGAATACTAGACGTTGCGACGTTAGAGCTGGACAAACTGTTAGGGATGGTGCAGCTAATCATTCCATTGAACACCCTGGGCATATAATGAGAGTTATGGTTTTAGATGATGAATTGCCTAACGTAACTGCAAGGAGAAATAGGGAACAGTTCTGGATAGCGCAACTTATGACAGATTTACACCTAAACACATATAATGACTGTCACTTACCTTAGCACATAAACTGTATATTTGTTCTTTGATACTTGATTTGTGTTTTGGTTATATTGCAGGCATTGTATTGTGCATGTGTATATTTCAGATTGAACTAAAGAAGGCTTGCAAAAGCCGAAAGCTTTTCAAATAAATCACAGTCACCGTTCATTAGATTTCGATTTCAATCGTTATATATATAGATATTAACTAACCGAGCCAAATCAAAAACAAAATGACAAAATGTATATTTTTTAAAGCTTTCGGCGTGAGCTTCACACGCCGAAAGCTTTAAAAAATATACATTTTGTCATTTTGTTTTTGATTTGGCTCGGTTAGTTAATATCTACATTTATATATGGAAAGAATTGATTTTATCAATCCTGAGTCACACCGATTAGAAAATGCCGTAACAAATATATATATATATATATATATATATATATATATATATATATATATATATATATATATATATATATATATATATATATACACCTCAAACGAACCAAATACAAAAAAATAAATTATATCCATCCGTTCAAGGGGCAGTGTTGGTCATTTTTTATATAAGCAGAAAGCCGATCCAATCAAACGTCAACACAGATAAAACAAAAGAGTACCTATTGAAAAAATTAGATTTTTTGAAATTATCAAGTACACTTTGTCAACAAACACTATTAAAGTAACCAACATCAAGATACCAATCACACGAGCACAATCAAAGTAATTACCACAAATGGCAGAAAATAACCAGCCTAACACATCAGGAAATCCAAGAAAGATTAGAAGAGGAATACCAGAATCTTATATACAAAAAGCAATAACTGGGATGAATGTTCATCACAATGAGTTGGAAATAAACAGGTTAACCTTAGTAGAAGTCAATGAACCAAAAAGACAGGCCTTCTTTAACGAGGGGGATGGAACAGGCTTTTTACCCATATCAGCAGATATGGTCGACGCCACTTCCTTACCTCAAAGGTACCCACCAACATTACCTCAAGAAAAAATTAAGATAGCATATCATGATACAGGACTAACAGCGGTCGAGGTTTTTACCTTGGCTGAAGAATCTTTGAGATGCGGGATTATGCCCCACATCTCTGTCGTCACTCACTGCATAGCCTACATAGTCGACCAACTAAAGTTCCCAGCCAAGTTCACAGGAAAGATAGGAAGTCTAAGGAAATGGCAGTCAGGAGAGATCTCAATCACAGACATATTCGAGTTCCAACCTACAGACTGTGCTCCTGTTACCCCTCCTTTGAGTCCAAAACATTACGCAGATATCCCTTTCTTAGCTATAATTGTCTACCTGTTATTAAATGTTAGAATGGGTAAACTGGACCCGAGACTATTTCTTAGTCTTAAACCGGCTCTGACTATGCTCAGGGCCTGGCAGCAAATCTAAAAGTATTGATGGGCCAGGTACCCTTCAACTGTTCAGCTGAGTCGATTGAAAGATACCCTCTGAGACTCGAACTATTCGCCCATAGACAGAGCGACATGCTCAAAAAGATGGCCGCTGCTGTAGACTATTTCTTATCTAACACACAATGTGGAGAGCTGCTAAAGATCCGATATTCCACCCTCACAACACGCTACGAGGACCACGCTATCTTAAAGTATATGTTGGCAGCCCACAAATTCCTGCCAAACCAATCTGGGACAGGCTTTGCAACTCTTTTGGTCATGAAAAGACCAGCGAAGGAGATGCATAACATTTTTAATTCTGAGGATGAGGTGTCCAACACCTGCAGCCTATTACCATACTCACGCAGCCTAGATCTTATATCCAAAAGCCAGTATTCGTTAAATGAGAGTCCTGCCTTAAGTACCACCTTGATAGCTCTACTCGGACTGTTAGGTAAACATCAGTTTCTTAATGTCGCTAGATGCGACATCGACGTCAACCCCTACCTAATGTTGGCTGTAAAAATAATGTCTCGTATAGGGACAACTACAGAGATAGGAGAATACTTCTTCACACCAGAAGAAGTCCATTCAGGAGCTATAATACCGTCGAAATCAGAGGGCTTCAAGTTAAGAGACATTGCAAAAACCATAATAAGAGAGATACACGATCAAAAAACTACATTATCCAGATTAGATATCATGTTACTTAAAAATGCAACTGGGCAAATAGTCCAACCAAGAAGAGGATCACTTGCTGAATATATAAGAGGACTTCCCATTGAGTTAGAGATACCATCAAACATAGGGAGAGATGAACTTGCTATCTATGATCCAGATGACGATGATGACACGACTAGCCAAATCTCCGAAGCTATGTCAGAGAAGCTATGTAGTATGTGAATTTCAGTATGTGGGCCAGACGTCGTTAACATTGGCACGGCGAATGAATGTTCGTAGATCACATTAATCGCGCGGGGAATCCCAGTGATGGTGCAGTGAGTCACGCTTTAGCGCATGGACAAATGGATTGCATGCAGTATTGTGTTATCAGAGGCGGAATCGTAAATACTCGTGAGCGCGAGCAATTGGAGCAACGTATCATTGGCTACATGTTCACCGAGGCACCTCACGGATGCAACGATAATTATTTCTTCAGGTGGGTAGATATGACATGATTAAGCTTTGATTTTTCTGTTCTATTTTACTAATGTTTTTCTGGATTGTGCAATGTGTTTTTAGATTTGAAAAAGCCGTAAGGCGAAACGTCAACAATCTGCTACGTCTTTTGTCCTGTCTATCAATTTATTTATTCATAATAATTATGGCTGAATTCTATTCGAGGAATCCAGGACAGCGGTCTATCAACGAATCTTCTAGACTATATATATATATATATATATATATATATATATAATTATTTGAACAATTTAATTATTAAGCAACAGAGATAATAAATGATTTTAAAAGAAAAACTAGTTTCGGCTGGTGCCTTCTTCAGTTACTAGAACCATGCTGCCATGAGGGACCGTGTACGATATCATATAGGTAGTCACTATCTAACTGGCTACCCTAGAATTGTAGAGCATGATACGATAATGAATACAACTTTAGGTAGATTAGGATCTTTCATAGCAATCAACTATGCCGCGACGAGCTTGGCAAAGTCACCGAGTATTGAGGCTACGGGCAAGGAGGGAGCAGCATCAAGGTACCAGAACTACGAAGATTTCGATGCCGAATGGCATCGTCTTCTCATAGAAGTTAGACGAGCCAAAGTTAGTGAGAACGAAATTCGAGAAATCCGCGGCGACGGTGCTCTCATGAAGACCGATGATTACGAGCTTTTGAAAGATAGAATGGTTAAAATTGCAGAAGAGGGCAGGTCTCATGTCCGTGCTCCCGTAAGCCAGGGGCCCATAATAGCCTTACCACCTACTGGCCTTCTGACGGTTTCTAATGTGTCAGGCTAGAAGAAAGTGCACAGGAAGTTTTAAGATTCTGTGTCTGTTTTTTAATCACTCTCATATCACCCCTTTTTAAAAGTTTTTTAATCCCTTATACTAAAAAACTTTTTAGTATAAGGGATCACCCCTTTTTAGTATAAGGAAAGATAGGAAGTCTAAGGAAATGATACGATAATATAGAAAGATATTTCGTATCTTTCTATATTATCGTATCTTTCGATAATATCGAAAGATACGATAGATTATCGTATCTTTCGATAATATCGAAAGATACGATAATGAATACAACTTTAGGTAGATTAGGATCTTTCATAGCAATCAACTATGCCGCGACGAGCTTGGCAAAGTCACCGAGTATTGAGGCTACGGGCAAGGAGGGAGCAGCATCAAGGTACCAGAACTACGAAGATTTCGATGCCGAATGGCATCGTCTTCTCATAGAAGTTAGACGAGCCAAAGTTAGTGAGAACGAAATTCGAGAAATCCGCGGCGACGGTGCTCTCATGAAGACCGATGATTACGAGCTTTTGAAAGATAGAATGGTTAAAATTGCAGAAGAGGGCAGGTCTCATGTCCGTGCTCCCGTAAGCCAGGGGCCCATAATAGCCTTACCACCTACTGGCCTTCTGACGGTTTCTAATGTGTCAGGCTAGAAGAAAGTGCACAGGAAGTTTTAAGATTCTGTGTCTGTTTTTTAATCACTCTCATATCACCCCTTTTTAAAAGTTTTTTAATCCCTTATACTAAAAAACTTTTTAGTATAAGGGATCACCCCTTTTTAGTATAAGGAAAGATAGGAAGTCTAAGGAAATGGCAGTCAGGAGAGGAGATCTCTATCACAGACATATTCGAGTTCCAACCTACAGACTGTGCTCCTGTTACCCCTCCTTTGAGTCCAAAACCTGACGCAGAAATCACTTCCTTAGCTATAATTGTCTACCTGTTATTAAATGTAGAATGGGTAAACTGGACCCGAGAACCGGCTCTGACTATGCCCAGGGCCTGGCAGCAAATCTAAAAGTATTGATGGGCCAAGTACCCTTCAACTGTTCAGCTGAGTCGATTGAAAGATACCCTCTGAGACTCGAACTATTCGCCCATAGACAGAGCGACACGCTCAAAAAGATGGCCGCTGCTGTAGACTATTTCTTATCTAACACACAATGTGGAGAGCTGCTAAAGATCCGATATTCCACCCTCACAACACGCTACGAGGACCACGCTATCTTAAAGTATATGTTGGCAGCCCACAATTTCCTGCCAAACCAATCTGGGACCGACTTTGCAACTCTTTTGGTCATGAAAAGACCAGCGAAGGAGATGCATAACATTTTTAATTCTGAGGATGAGGTGTCCAACAACTGCAGCCTATTACCATACTCACGCAGCCTAGATCTTATATCCAAAAGCCAGTATTCGTTAAATGAGAGTCCTGCCTTAAGTACCACCTTGATAGCTCTACTCGGACTGTTAAGTAAACATCAGTTTCTTAATGTCGCTAGATGCGACATCGACGTCAACCCCCACCTAATGTTGGCTGCAAAAATAATGTCTCGTATAGGGACAACTACAGAGATAGGAGAATACTTCTTCACACCAGAAGAAGTCTATTCAGGAGCTATAATACCGTCGAAATCAGAGGGCTTCAAGTTATGAGACAGTGCAAAAACCATAATAAGAGAGATAAACGATCAAAAAACTACATTATCCAGATTAGATATCATGTTACTTAAAAATGCAACTGGGCAAATAGTCCAACTAAGAAGAGGATCACTTGCTGAATATATAAGAGGACTTCCCATTGAGTTAGAGATACCATCAAACATAGGGAGAGATGAACTTGCTATCTATGATCCAGATGACGATGATGACACGACTAGCCAAATCTCCGAAGCTATGTCAGAGAAGCTATGTAGTATGTGAATTTCAGTATGTAGGCCAGAAGTCGTTAACATTGGCACGGCGAATGAATGTTCGTAGATCACATTATCGCGCAGGGAATCCCAGTGATGGTGCAGTGAGTCACGCTTTAGCGCATGGACAAATGGATTGCATGCAGTATAGTGTTATCAGAGGCGGAATGGTAAATACCCGTGAGCACGAGCAATTGGAGCAACGTATCATTGGCTACATGTTCACCGAGGCACCTCACGGATGCAACGATAATTATTTCTTCAGGTGGGTAGATATGACATGATTAAGCTTTGATTTTTCTGTTCTATTTTACTAATGTTTTTCTGGATTGTGCAATGTGTTTTTAGATTTGAAAAAGCCGTAAGGCGAAACGTCAACAATCTGCTACGTCTTTTGTCCTGTCTATCAATTTATTTATTCATAATAATTTATGGCTGAATTCTATTCGAGGAATCCAGGACAGCGGTCTATCAACGAATCTTCTAGACTCTATATATATACACCTCAAACGAACCAAATACAAAAAAATAAATTATATCCATCCGTTTAAGGGGCAGTGTTGGTCATTTTTTATATAAGCAGAAAGCCGATCCAATCAAACGTCAACACAGATAAAACAAAAGAGTACCTATTGAAAAAATTAGATTTTTTGAAATTATCAAGTACACTTTGTCAACAAACACTATTAAAGTAACCAACATCAAGATACCAATCACACGAGCACAATCAAAGTAATTACCACAAATGGCAGAAAATAACCAGCCTAACACATCAGGAAATCCAAGAAAGATTAGAAGAGGAATACCAGAATCTTATATACAAAAAGCAATAACTGGGATGAATGTTCATCACAATGAGTTGGAAATAAACAGGTTAACCTTAGTAGAAGTCAATGAACCAAAAAGACAGGCCTTCTTTAACGAGGGGGATGGAACAGGCTTCCTACCCATATCAGCAGATATGGTCGACGCCACTTCCTTACCTCAAAGGTACCCACCAACATTACCTCAAGAAAAAATTAAGATAGCATATCATGATACAGGACTAACAGCGGTCGAGGTTTTTACCTTGGCTGAAGAATCTTTGAGATGCGGGATTATGCCCCACATCTCTGTCGTCACTCACTGCATAGCCTACATAGTCGACCAACTAAAGTTCCCAGCCAAGTTCACAGGAAAGATAGGAAGTCTAAGGAAATGGCAGTCAGGAGAGGAGATCTCTATCACAGACATATTCGAGTTCCAACCTACAGACTGTGCTCCTGTTACCCCTCCTTTGAGTCCAAAACCTGACGCAGAAATCACTTTCTTAGCTATAATTGTCTACCTGTTATTAAATGTTAGAATGGGTAAACTGGACCCGAGAACCGGCTCTGACTATGCCCAGGGCCTGGCAGCAAATCTAAAAGTATTGATGGGCCAAGTACCCTTCAACTGTTCAGCTGAGTCGATTGAAAGATACCCTCTGAGACTCGAACTATTCGCCCATAGACAGAGCGACATGCTCAAAAAGATGGCCGCTGCTGTAGACTATTTCTTATCTAACACACAATGTGGAGAGCTGCTAAAGATCCGATATTCCACCCTCACAACACGCTACGAGGACCACGCTATCTTAAAGTATATGTTGGCAGCCCACAAATTCCTGCCAAACCAATCTGGGACCGACTTTGCAACTCTTTTGGTCATGAAAAGACCAGCGAAGGAGATGCATAACATTTTTAATTCTGAGGATGAGGTGTCCAACAACTGCAGCCTATTACCATACTCACGCAGCCTAGATCTTATATCCAAAAGCCAGTATTCGTTAAATGAGAGTCCTGCCTTAAGTACCACCTTGATAGCTCTACTCGGACTGTTAGGTAAACATCAGTTTCTTAATGTCGCTAGATGCGACATCGACGTCAACCCCTACCTAATGTTGGCTGCAAAAATAATGTCTCGTATAGGGACAACTACAGAGATAGGAGAATACTTCTTCACACCAGAAGAAGTCCATTCAGGAGCTATAATTTCCTGAGTGAATCAGATGACTGAGTGATCAGATTATCACTGATCATAATAACTGATCAGCTGACTGAGTAATTTTATTTAATTATTTTATATAAAGTCAAAATAAAAAATTGAAATTTAACGTATAAGTCAATTTTTATGAATGATAAATAGCGTTCAAACAGTTAAAAACAAGTGAAATCGGCAGATGATTGAAAAAAGTTTCAGGAGATAATCGGGCGCATTCTTATTAACTCATGAATGTGAGTTTGGCCATCCAGAGAAGCAACGTAGCCAGTGTTCTCACGGCATCTGACGGAGGCAGACTGTTGCTGACGAGGAGCTGACAACTAGCACACTGAGAACAACTAATTTTTATGAATTGAATGATAAATATCAAACGACGTATCAGAATAAGGATTATATGCCATCAGGAGGAACTACTATGCTATCAAGTTTGGCACTAATCCTCGACCCAGCATAGCAGCAGCGCCAAATAAAGTAATTACGACGTTATGCATTCAAGCGATCAGTCAGCCTCAGGTTCGGTCTGCAATCAAAGATGCTTTCAATGAGAAAGTTATCGCTAAGTACATCAACATTCGACTGATTCCTTAAAGTTAAGAAATTTGGGAATCGATAAATTACGTGTGTTACGCAATCTCAGTAATGATCCTGAAATAGTGATGTGCAAAGCAGACAAAGGGAACAAGATTGTTTTATGGTCACAGGAAGAATATTTAAACGATGCAGCACATCCATTAAGTTTCTCATCGTACGAACCAATATCAATACAACAAAACCTCGAAAACGTCCAACAAGTCCAAGCAATGATATAGACTTATTTTCACGATGACTAACTAAGAAATCGCATGCTACAAGCTAATCCGAAACCGGGGAGGTTTTATATGTTGCCAAAGGTACATAACGGTATACATCGGCCGCCAGGCAGACAAATCATAAGTAATGTTGGCAAGTCAACAGAAAAATTATATTGATGGCTCCATGAGCAGCTGTATCCACTGCTAGAGAAAACCTTCATTTATATCAAGTACTGATGACTTACTCCGATTTTTCAATACGAACAACACGATGTTACATCTAATATTCTAGCGACAGTCGATGTCAAGTCTTTGTTTTCTTCCATCAACACGGATAATGGAATATTTGCCATTCGATCTATTATTCAGCTCAGCAACTATGATGAACGATGGACCGATAAGATTTGTACACTCCTTAGATTAGTACTGACTTTAAACACATTCAAATTCAACGGCCTATATTATAGACAAGTTAAAGAAACAGCAATGGGCATTATCGTTGTTCCCACCTAAGCAGTTGAGCACAAAGCCGGCCTGGTTGACAGTTAGTTTGATCGTGTCACGTATTCTCTTGTCGAGCACTCTCTCTAAGATCCTCATTGTGGGTTCTGAAAATACTGATTGGCCGGTAGTTTTGGCAATCTTCTGGGCTTCCTTTCTGCTTCCAAATTGGGATAGTTGTCTTCTGGCACCTCAGCGTCAACAATCTTCTGGAGAAGCTTCGTTAGCCATGATGTTCACTCATTCTGGTTGATTTTCCAGAAGTCCACCGCCACATCATCGGGTCCGTTGGCTTTACCCGACTTCATCTTCATTATTGCCTCGCTGATCTATGCCTCGTTGAGTGATTCCGCTTGTGTGTGGTTTGGAGTTCCTTCTGGTATTGGTGGGTGTTCGAACTCTTCTGTGGAGATAGCTTTGAAATATCTTCTCCGTCTCTCCAGCACGTCTTGTGAGTGTATTAGGAGTTTTCCTCGCTTATCACTGATATCATGGAACTTATCGATGTCTGCTGCCTTCTTCCGTCTTGCACGGGCTAGTCGGTACATGCCTTTTCCCCTTCTCGAATGTCGAGCTTTTGGTAGAGATTATCTAGGTGGTTGCTCTTAGCAATAGCAACTTACTTCCTTGCTTTCTTTTTTGGCCGGTGGTACTCAACCTTGTTCTCTTGCATTTGTGCTATCTGGAGAGCCTTGTAGGAATTTTTCTTTGCCTTCATCGCTTCTTTGGCCTGTTCTGTCCAGAACCAAGTTTCTTTGTCGATGTATTGTTGGCATGGCTTGGTGAATCCGAGTATCTGCTTCGCAGCTAGGTGGATCGTGCAACCCAACGCGGTCCATATGTCCTAAACTTCATGTACACTATGCGGTCTTATCCGGGCCAGCTTTGCCTTTTTCCAAATATGTCTTCTTCCCTCAGTTTCCACCACTTGATTCGGCTCGTCTTTGTTTGTTCTGGCCTCGGTTTACGGGGGACTTCAAGTTTCAGGTCACATATCAGTGGCTTGTGTTGAGTCGCTGTGGTCTCGGATGGGATGACGTTTGTGTCGAGCACCGTCTTCTTGTGATTTCGCCTCACCAGGACGAAATCAATTTGAGACTTCCTGGCTTGTGTACCCGTTCCATGGTTATACGTGTTTGGTGGCTCGGCCTTTTTGTGAAATTGGTGTTGATGATGAGAATGTGCGTAGTTGCAAACTCTAGAAGTGGCTCCACTTCTACGTTATTCTCACCGATGCCATATCCACCATGACATTTACTCTCGTCCGTCTGTCCAACATAGGCATTCATGTCACCGGCTATGATCACATAGTCTTCTTCTGGTACTTCTGCCATATTTTCATCTAGCATTTCCCAGAAATCCAGCTTCTCGTCATCTGTGCACCCTGTTTGGGGGGGTATACGTAGATAAGTAGCGAACGGTTGTTTCGCACAATGTCAGCTTTATCTTCGTCAACCTCCCTGTGTATCGCGTAACTTCGCACACTTGGTCTTTGAGTCTCTCCGCTACGGCAATGGCTACTACATGTCGTGCTGTCAAAGTACCCATGTAGTACAGTTTGTACCCGTCTCCAATTTCCTTGGTTTTTCCTTTCTTCCATTAGGTCTCTTGAATTTCGCAGATGTCAATCTTTCACCTCTTTAGGTCAGTTGCAATCTCTCTCAGATTTACCCGTCAGTGTTCCTACGTTGAGGGTCGCCATTAATATGTATGTTTGGACAAGATTACTTGCGTTCCGACGGCGCCTTTCTGCCGGGAACCCTCGCTTATTTGTCGAACAAACCAGGACTTGTGTAAGCGCACATCCTCGTGAATTTTTCGAACAGGCCGGATGGCACCTCATGAACGCGTCGTCTACAGAGGACGCCTTAGTATTGGCGTGGTCATTTTGTTTTTACTTTCGCATGGTTGATGGTTGCAACAGTTGTTGTATGCCACATGCTTGTCGTCGGTAATGTCCGAGTTTGGTTCTCGCTAATTGGTTCAAACCGCGTTTGGTTCAAGTGTAAATAAATAAAGATAAATAAAGATATTACACAAATAAAGATATTACACAAATATATAAATATATTTTTTGATTTTTATTTAATTCAAATGGCTCTTCTAATATATTCGTTTAGTTGGCGTCCAATTATAGAATGCGTGATCCGTAAAATTATGAACTCTAATTACGAATATTAATTTGATTAAAATTACGCTTTTACATTCGTAAAATCAATAAATAAATAAGGATTTTATTAATAACTATATAACCGATAAAATCTTTAAGAAACAAAAACATGCAAAAAACAGCTTTAAATAAAAGCCGTTCACGACGTATATTTTAAAATCTTCAACTTATATTCACGGCCTCAAGTCCAGAGGGATATGAGCCCCTCGGCCGCACCAGCGCGCCGCCCTCTGACTGAACCATTCGAGGTATCTCACACACCTAAGAGTCCACTCAAGGCGGACTATGCTTGGTAATCTCGAGATGAGGAGCTTGAGAAACCTTACTCTTTGTTATGGGGGACGTCCTCGTGAGAAGAATACTAATCCCGAGATAGCCCAAGTACCCCCAGAGGCGCACTTGGGTTATCCCATTCAATGACAGATGCTAGACCCGTTTCAGATCCCACCTAGCTTTCTTCAGGATACGTATTCGTAAAATCGCCGTAATAATGCTAATTGGCGTAGAATTACGTCATTTTACATTTGTAAAATTACATTTGTATACGTAATTTTACATTCCTAAAGTTACGAATGATAATTGGCGTAAAATTATGTTATGCACCAATGCAAATGCTTATGTTTGCTAGCAATTTTAGGTTATCATAAAATGATTTTTCGTCTTCATGAAGGTTATAACCAAGCTGCCTGTTTTTGTATATTTTTTGATTTAGCTTCTCTAGATATACCATCACTTTTTGATAGTTTTTCATTAATCCAAATCAACTCAATAAATCGATTTAGAATTGAAAGACCAACAGAAGGCTTTATTGAGATCTAAAAAACATGTAATAAATGTGTCAGGATTTGAATAAGCAAAGTTAATAACACTAAATAGTACATAAATATCCCCACTGGTAAAAATCTTTCATATGGGGCGGATAACGTCTGTTGTGTGTAGGGTAACAATAAAGCAATATTAACGAATAAAGCAATTAAATTACATTGTATTCAATAACGCTGCTTTTGGAATTGAATTTGTTTAAGGTGGCGAATGTGGACGATGTCACTTACGGATTAGCAATAAAAAGGTCATTACTGTATACCGTATTTGTATGTTTCGAAAGGCAAGTTAATCTGTTTGATGAATGCATCAGCGGTGTTGATATCTAAACCAAAAGTGAAGTATGATATGCAGAGTAGATATGTAGATAAAAGCTCGGTAGTGAATGTCTGGAGACGGAGGTAGGGTGGACGTGAAATATGAGGAGATGAATAGTGAAGGTCATGGTTAGCGATGCATATACGAGGTAAATAGTGATGTGAAAAGTGGATTTGTGTAATTAATGAGTATAGGTGTTGAGTGGGATTAGAACATTAAGGTGCTGTAAAGGTGGAAAGTGGAGAAAATGTGTGTATAGAGGATATGGAGATTGTACACTGAGTAAGAATTAGAGCGAAAAGGGCATGCAAATGAATGGTGTTTATGGAAAGTGTATGTCAAGAGTTAAGCTGAGGAGTGGATGTGCGGAATTGTGTAATCGATGCAATATGTCAGGGTTATAGTTATCATTGTCAACAATTAATTTGAGTTTTCACGGACGAGATATACGCCGGATAGACAGATGTGAAATACAAAAAGATCATACTTTGTCGGGGGAATGAAATGGATTAATCTCCCATCAATATGTCAAGAGACATCGGATACTTTGATAAGAAGTATCTAAAAGAAAGCCTTACATTCTCTTAATAATTCACTTTTTTATTTACTTTAAAACAATACTCATAGTTACATTATGGCCGCCACTAAGTAGACAGTCACAAATGTTTATGACTATAAAGATTGTAAAATTAAAATCTTTAAATTTAACATTTTTAAATAAACTTTATTTATCTAATTATATCTAATTATAATTAAATATTAATAAATAAATACTCAATAAATATTCAATTTATATTCTTTTAAATATTAATATTCTAATAAATGTTTATATTCTTATGAATATTCTTAAATTAAGAATATTAATATTAATCTTTCTAAAATAAATAATTTACAAAATCCTATATCATGTCCTATTAGTCTCATATGTTTATGAAATATAGTTTGACTATTATGCTGTATATTATATATGTGTTGCCTAAACCTAGTTTTTAACATTTGATATGTTTTTCCTTATATATTGCAATCCACATGTGCATTGTATTATATACACTACACCAGCGTTATTGCAATTACAATTATTATTAATATTTAATAAAAAACATTTGTTTGTCGTATTACTTACAATACAATTATTATTTATAACATCACAAATTAAATCAGCTAACTGAGTCTACGTATTGTTATATAATTATAAAATAAACAAAACATAATAATGCTAAATCAAAATTTAATAATTAAATAATAAAATTAATAATTGTTTTTAGATTTTCTATAATTTTAATCAAGTTAAAAAATAAAAATAAAAAATAAAATTTAAAATAAACGTCATTTTTATGAATTGACTAATAAATAACAGACGTTGTATCAGAATAAGAATTAGAGGTCATCAGGAGGAACTGCTATGCTATCAGGTTTCGGCCCCTAACTCCTCTACTCAACATAGCAGCGGGGCCAAATACATGCTAATGATGTATTTCCTCTGAAATAACTATCTAGTATCTTATTCTAATGCAAAGTATATTATTTATTATCCATCCATAAAAATTTGCCACTTAAGAGTTTAAATTTATTCTTTATATTATTGTGTTGATTTATATATTTTACTATTTTCTGCTTGATGTTATTTTTATAGTAACCTAGTTTAAAATATGTATCTATTAAATTATTTAAATGATACAATTTAAACTATACAATTTTTTCTGTTACATTTAAAAGATCTAAAATTGAAATCAATACGTATTTTTCTGGTTAAATATTCAATTTATATTCTTTTAAATATTAATATTCTAATAAATGTTTATATTCTTATAAATATTCTTAAATTAAGAATATTATATTCGTGATTAAATAAAGAATATTAAATATATTTAAATTGATATAAGAAGAACAGCCGCTGTAGGATGTTGGTAGATTGTGATACACCTACAGGGTCTTTATTAGACACTATAATAAAATAACAATTAATAAGTTAGTCAGTAAATCTGTATTAAATGTACTACAATTATCCCACCTGTAGAAATCCTTCAGATACTGTGGAGGTCTTCGTACTTTTCTTGATCGTTCGATGTGATCGGTCCTCGTTGACTGTTCGAGTAATGACAAGGTGTCACTACTGGTCGATGTGTTTTGTTCCTCCTCCGGTTCAGATATGTTTGGCTGATTTACACGCTGATGAATGGTCGGGGAGTCATGTGGCGGTTGTGACACGTAGCACGGCTTCATGATCTCTGGCGTAGCTTGGGCATTGTTTTCAGTACTTTGATTGATACCCTTTAAGCAATACTAGTAGTATTCAAAGTATAAATTTTTCTTGGTCCAGTTGATCGGCACATCTTTGCAAAACGTCCTTTCTTTCGGCACTTTCTACATTCTGCCCCTCGAGCCGGACATTGAGTGCGAGGATGTTGGAGGCCTCCGCAAAAGAAACAGTTTTTGAGCACTGCATTCATTTCGCTATAATTGGTGTTGCCGAGTTCCGTGCTTTCACATACAGTCACGTTAACTATGTCTGATGTATACTGGTTCACTGTCGAATAATTATTTGCTTGGATTTCTGCCTGCTCCAGCGATCGAGCAGCTTCATATGCCTCGTCTAACGTGAGGCGATGTCATTCGAGTAATCTTTGCCGGATACCTGGTGATCTTAATCCTCGAATGAAAGAATCTCGTCCATAAAGATCGTGATGCTCTTTGGCCTTGACATCTTCAAACTCACATAAGTTCCCCAGACGCAATAACTTCAGTACGAACTCATCTATTGTATGTGAAGTGGATTGTCAACATGTCGATAATACGTGTCGTTGAAATATTATATTACGCGGCTTAACGAAGACTACTTCTAACGCGGCGAGCGCTTCGTCGAACGTTTGACATGACTCGATGAATCGGAACAATTCGCTTGTGACCAGGTTTGTTAGCAAAGGTAATTTACGTTCATCCTGTAAATTTTCGATACTTGTCGTGAACGAGATAAGGCGTTTCTTCCAATGTCGCCAATGAGTTTCAACGTCGATTGTATCCCTAGTTAAATTGAGGACGTCTGGCTTAAGAATCTTTCCATTGTACAACTTGAACAACTATCAATCGATTTTCCAGCTTCAATTGTCTAATAAATTGTGATAAACCAACAGGGGCTTTATTAGACAATCTATAATAAAATAAGAATTAATATTAGTTAGTTAATCTGTATTAAATGTACTACAATGGTCCATGGTAATTTAGTCTGAGTCAACTAAACTAGCTGGCGACACTGAAAAAGCAACGTTAAAAATTATGACTTAACAAAAGTTATATGTTCTCAATCAGATTGGAAAAATACGTAAGTACTAATGATTTTAATTTTAGATCTTTTAAATGTAACAGAAAACATTGTATAGTTTGTGATGCTGTAAACAATATTAATGATAAAAATAAATCGAATATATCCGTATGAAGTAAATTCTTCATCCGTTTAGCAATCATCAGCGTCGCGGCTGTAAGTAGAGCGTGCGCTATTACCTTTAGTCAGGCAACGATGATTAGCTCGTCACATAACGCTGTCAGCAAACGTTTCCGAGTTTTGGGGTCGTTTCTTTCGTCCGTCGTGTTTGGTGCAATATTCGTCACCAGTACCGCCGTTCACTAGGGCGCCTTTTAGAGGAAGTTTCTCATCGGCTTTGCTGACGTCAATAATAGATAGCAAAATATGCTGCATTGCTAATTAAATAAATAAATAAAATAAGTTTTCTTAAAACAATAAATAACAGAATATGACAGGAAAAGAAGCTAAGAAAAACAGTGGCAATTCAAACTTGACCAAAACTTCAATCTTCAATTCCTGCAAATTGTTGATGTGGATGGAGGTATGACAATTAATTCCGCAGTACCAGTCAATATCAAGGTCAGTACTGTTTGTAATGTTTTACAGGGGGCGAGGGTACTCCCCCTAATCCCAAAACAAAAAAATCTAGTGGTGATAACTTTAAAAAAGCCACATGAACGACACAAGTTATTTAAAATCTTTCTGAGAAAATTTACTGAGTTATTTCCAAACAGAATTCTATATAGTTCCGTAAGATTATTTGATACGCAGATCAAAATATCCTTTGCAACATCAGATTTAGCTTCGATTAAAATTACCAACCTACCGTCTCACCTTAATAAAACTAACGTTGCTTATTAAAAGTCGCGTTTCAAGATTTCCAGCTTTCGGCAACTCATTGGGAAGAGTGGCTTACATCTTCCGATAGGGTTTGGTTCAGCCCCCGTGGAGCAAGCTGATCTGTTGTCAAAGTCAAACCTCAACCCGTTCTTGGGTCATAATCTGGATTTTTTGTTACTTTCTTCGGATAATTTCACTTACCCTCATTGTAACCAGTGCCATGAATGCACTGGTCCTCAAGCTGTTCAAGATCAAGGACTTGCGGGGTCTGCGGCACTTGAATCAGGGGAGATATGTTCGTCTCCCCCTTGTGCTCCAATTGCCGGGGGTCTCACCCCGCGTGATCTTGCAAATGCTCCTATTTTAAAACATACAGGGACGCCTTTACTAATCTGCCGGAAAAGAAAAAAGAAGGCTAGTTTTCGAATGTAAGTTCTCGAATGTCGGACAACGAGTTAATGAGACTAACTGACATAAAGATCAACGCCACTGTGAAAAAATTGAAGGACCTGATCTCGGTCATTACTGGGGCCGTATATTCCACCCCAGTCCTTCCGAAACTCATAATCCCAGAATCAAAGAAAAAGGGGGGGGGCTCGGGCCATACCGTTCCACCCATTAAGATTGGGAAGTTATTAAAGGGCAATAATGCAGACTCACAGTGAAATGAAAATATCGCCCGTGGGCAAGTGCCCACTCTGGATGGCGATAATAGTGGATGGGGTAACCCTTCAACCTCTAGCTCCGTCTAGGAATGAGGCAATCCTACCCAGCTGAGCTAACACAATGCAGAGTACTCGTTAGCCTTTTTCATTAAATATCCTTCAGTGGAATTCGGGAAGTGCTTCTGCCCTTAGACTTCTACCTGGTAGAGATGCAGATGTTATAGTCCTTCAGGAAACGCGGTATATCTGTCTCCCCCAAAACATTACTTGATTCATACCAAAGCACATTTGTTCCCACTATACTCCGTACATAACCCCACCTCACTACTCTTCATCTCAAGGTCTTTTAACCCTAGTTAATTGCTCCTTAAGATCGTCCCTTCTACTCAACACTGTTCTTGTCCATCCATATCTTGTTTAGTAGTTTTATACTGTAAGAACGGTAAACGCCTCAGTCTAGCCAATGTCTACATCCGTCCAGGGGAGATTCACAAGAACCATCACCTCTTGGATCGTATTTTAGATACTGGCTATGACATGGTACTTGGTGACTTAACGAACGAAATGGTCGTTGGATTAACGCAGCACTCCGCAGAGCCAGGAGCGATTATCTGATTCACAAACCACCGTCCCCCACCTTTCACTGCACATCAACGAATTCACTCCTCGACTTATTGCTTCTCCATGATAGTTGGTTATAAAAATTACACTGTACGGAGCAGTCGCGACGACATCTGTCCACCTCTCATGACTTAATTCGCTGGCGGATAGAAGAGAATACGCTGCTTCGGAGGAGATTCCACTTTGAACCAATCAGAGTGGCTTTATTTCAGGCAGCTATCCAACGCTTCCCCCGAATTGGTAATCAGAGTTTAACCTAATTTAATTTCTACCTCTCTTCGCAAGCTACCGTGATGCTTTCGACAACCTATAAAGGTCGTATCTATAGTCCCACTCCGACAAAACTCAAGACCTTAGCATATATGCTCTGTCTTCCCAATCTCTCTGCTTCTGCCAGGCAAGTTCTCTTGAAAGAATATTGGAGCACTAGATATAGGTTTCAACTGGGTGAGGATATGGCAAGCATTGCTTCCCTTAATCCAGCCCAGTCTTCCTTTTCGACGATATTCAAGAAGGAGAAGTTAGTCTGTTGGATGGATAGGGCGTTGGGTTGGATTGGTAAAGTAGATCTTGATAAAGTTTTGGAGGAGTCACTATCCCTACATAATTATGGAGCAACTCAATCACCTCAGTCAATCCCGCCTTGGGGAGACTTCAGGAGTAGATATTTATCTGTCACAGATATTCTTAACTACTGGGAGCCACTTCCGGGCATGTCCAAATCCGTCGCTTCACTATCTTCTCGTATCTATCAGCTATTGACAGCCGATCAAATAAGAGAAATGGCTGTCACAATGCTATTGGCCGCCCCATCCGATGTAGCCGGCATCAACATTAGTAGACGAATATTTTTACCTAAGAACAATCCGGTCCCTTGTCCTAAAGACCTGCGGCCCATATAGATTCAAAATTACCTCGTCTCGATCTACGAAAAAGCGCTTGCGCGTAGAACCTGCGATCATCTGAATAGGCGAAATTTAATCCCACTAGTTTTTATGGGTTCGTCAAAGATCGCTCGATCCATTCAGCTGTAGGTGAGGTGCATCAGTTTTGTCAGGAGAATAGGCATCAACTTCCTGTGGCTGTTTTCATTGATTTTTCTGCTACATTTAACCGCATCTCTATTCCCTTTGTTATCTCTTATCTCAGGTCCCTCGGGATGCCTGCGAGAATTGTTAACAGGGTGGAGATACTGCTGTACACCAAGCGATTCTATTATGAAGACGACACTGATGCGCGCCAATTCAACCCTATCACGTGTGTGTCCCAATGACCCCTTTTCTCCTATCTTGTTTCTTGCTGCCTCCATTGAACTCTTCGACATTTTAAAAGCTAAATTTTAAATTGCAAAAGCTTAAATACATCAAAGATTAAAATTTGAAAGGAGTATATATTTGATGAAATAAAAAAGAACACGAAAATAACAAACAATTATAACAGGAAAAACCAAATTAATAAATATAAATATACAGAACATACTAAATTAAAGTTAACTATATAATAATTATTAAAAAAAGCTAGTAATAACTTTGTCTACTTTTTTTATAAAGACAAACTTTTAAAATGATTCATACTTTGTCTTCATATGCAAAAAGCTTTATTATATATACTGATGAAAGAAGTTAATTATAATGATTTTAATATAAACACAAACTATGAATGTAGTGATTTAAATTTAGAAACAATTATTACCAGTCATTGTTCTATAATGTATAAAAAGGGTATAAAAGTTTATAAATTTGTAAAAGTAATAGATTATTGAATATTGTAATTATGGTGGCTTATATATTTAAAATTAAACAATTGAAAATTAGGCAAAAGGCTTAGTTAATATGTTAAAATAAAAATAACTCGTAGGACATTTTATATTATGAAAACGGAGAGGAAAATAATGTTGAGAAGATTCTTAAAAAGCATAATGTTCTTGAAAATTAAAGAAAATCCTTTAAAAATTAATAATTTGGAAGGATTATATATTTGATAAAATTAAAAATATGAACGACGAGATTTAAGTTGAGAAACAATTATTACAAGTCACTGTTCTATAATGGATAAAAAGGGTATAAAAATTGAATCAGATAATAAAACTATACCTATATTATATTGGAATCCAAAATTACATAAAAATCCAATTAAACCTAGGTTCATATGTAGTGTGTTTAAATGTACATTAAAATCACTTTCTGTCTATATGAATAAAATACTTAAAGTAATTAAAACACTATAAAAATCTTGTAAGGTAATCGAAAATTATAAATTATTGTAAATTTAATATTTTAATAATATTTTGTTGATTTATTCTTCTCTGTTACAATAAATATTGTAGGGTAATGCACTTTGAGAAATATGGTAGGGAAATCCTCCCCTCCCATCCCTATTTTTTGAGGGGTCCCACAAGGTTCAGTCCTAGGTCCCCTGCTTTTCTCTCTTCTGCTTGGCGATCTCTCTCCGTTTATCAAACCTTACTCCTCTAACGCCATGCAATACGCCGATGACATCGTCATCTATGCTCATACACCCGCACATCACATACACGATATCGGCATGTCTGCCTCCAACTGTTTTATTTTATCTACAAACGTCTCTCCAATCTCCATCTCGTTCTAAACCCCGAAAAGTCCAAAATAATGTGGATCCCCCCCGTAAACCAAACATATCTCCACCCACTGTATATTTTGCCTCATCGATCATCCCCATAGTCCACAATCTCACTTTCTTAGGATTCCATTTCGATGATCACCTTTCCCTTAAACCCTTCGTCCGTGACAAAGTCCGTTCATCTAACTAAATTCTCCGTGACATCCGCCGTATCTGCTCCCTTATCGACTTCCGTTCTTGTATGTTTCTTCTTATGTCGCTTCTTTTCCCTAAAATCGATTACTGCCTTAGCCTTTTCGCCAATTCTCCAAAATCCATCATCCTACCCCTACAACGAATAATCAACACCGCCGTTCGAGTGCTCTTTCATCTCCGTCGCTTCGACCACACATCCACATATTTTGCCCAACTCTCCTGGCCCACCATCCACAGCCGCATCAAACTCCGCCTTATTCTCGTTACTTTTCGTCTCATCGTTGTCAGCTCCCCATCGTTCATCAACCTTCCTTTCTTAGACGACACTCGCCCACCTCGCTATCGCTGCATTCCCGTCATACCCTCTTACTCCACGTTCCTAATTACTCCAACAACTATGGTATCCGATCCTTCCTCGTCGCCGCCTCACTCGCCTGGAATCAACTTTCTCTCGACGTCCGCCGCGCCCCCTCCTTTATCACATTCAAACACCTCCTCCGTTCACATCTTCTCGACACCTGATTCACAGTCATGTTTTGTTGTGGTCATGTAAGCGTGCGCTGGCACACTTTTGCCACGTTAAAATAAATCATTTTTTTAACCTAGGTCTATATGTAGTGCTTTTAAATGTACATTAAAACGACTCTGTTTATATGAATAAATACTTGAAGTAATTAAAGCACACTTCAAAAATAATTATTATTATTATTATAACATACAAGACATAGCCTATATGGCTGTTCAGTCTGCTCACGAAAAAATAAAATAAAAATTAAACAAAATGTAGAATTGATAGAGTTAAGAAAATCAGGGATACGATAGCTTCTCCATATTATCGATCTGTTCCAGACATATTCGCAATCGCTTCTTAAATAAAGTCAGCGTTGTGGAGGCAACAACGTATTCAGGAAGACTATTCCACACGTTAACTACACGTCTTGACAATCTTGTGACAGGCGATAGTTTATACCAGCGATAATGCTGGTATAAAACACTATTTCGGTATTAATTCTACAATAGAATTTTTAAAAAACACAAAAGGAATATATTTTCAGAATTTATACAGAACTTACCAAATTAAAGGATAACAACAATAGATTAATACTATAAATTAATAAATGCATAAATTGCAACGAACAGGAACGAACACGTCCCTGTTCGTCGCTCGGCACTATACTTGACGACTCGTCACTACGCATCGCCATTGTCATGCGCCTCGGTGCCCCAGTCTGTATGCCCCATGTATATGTCTGTGGAGCGGATGTAGACGCCAGCGGACGACATGGGCTCAGCTGCCACAAGTCCATCGGAAGACTGTCACGCCACAGCGCAGTCAACGATCTCATCAAGCGTGCACTGATGTCGGCATAAATTCCATCGCGTCTGGAGCCGAAGTCACTGGCGCAACATGATGACAGACGGCCGGATGGATTGTCACTGACTCCATGGTCAAGTGGCAGGTGTTTGGGTCGGAACTTCACCTGCCCATACACCTTGGCACCGAGTCATCTAAATACAGCTGTGACCGCACCGGGAGCGGTATCCAGGGGAGCAGAGGGCAAGAAACGCAGCAAATACTCCTTCCTGACACCGATCTACAATTTTGTGCCGGTCGCCGTGGAAACGCTTGGTGCGTTGGGCCCAGAGGCGGAAGGCCTAATGCACGAAATAGGTCGGCGAATAGCAGCAGTGACCGGAGAGCGGCGGTTCACGGATTTCCTGCTGCAGAGGCTGAGCGTTGCCATCCAACGCGGTAACGCTAGTTGCGTTCTGGGTGCGGTTGAGGGGACGAGCGATAGGGAAGACTTAGACACAATTTATTATTTGTAATTTTTGTTTTTTTTTTGTTTTTTTTAATTGATATTAATTAATAAAATAAATTAATACTATTAATACTGATATACTATAAGATTATAACATAATAATATATATTTTATATTTTATTCACACAAATTAGTGTAAAAACATTTGAATAGTTACCCGCAAATGGGTCCATTTAAAGTAAAAAAAGTTATCCACAATGGGTTCAACATTAATTTTGGATCTTTGGTCTGTTACGTGCAGAGAGGGTTGCCCTCACACACATCGAGACCATCTTCGCCATTATCGTTCCAATTCGACACCAAGTTAAAAATACAATCGTTGTAATTTTCCTTCTCAAGGAAAATTAAGGCGATCAATTAAACTCGAGGCGATCAATTTTCGATTTGATCGCCTCGAGTGCCGACATATGCTTCGCTATTAAATCAGTTGTCAGTCAAAACTCCATTCGTAGCAATGACCACTGAATAAAAGCACGCTATCTCGATATGTGCAATACGTTCACGATATATTGACCTCTTCCGAGCCTCGTGATAATGGAAAACGACTGTACAAGGTTTCCGGGTATAGAATGGGGTAATATGGCTAAATGTACACACGTCTAATATGGAACGCTCCGTCCTATCTCCTTAAAGTCCGTGACAAGATACATCAGCCCTCACGTTATCATCACGTGTGGTTTATGCATTTTCAAATTCCACAAAGTCCGGCACAGACTGTTACGCAGGTTCTACACAGGTAATATATTATATATAATATATAACTAATTAATCAGATTTAAGTAAATATGTTCCTAAAATAAGGTAAAAGTTGTTATCGCCATTAGGACGAAAAATTTGTAATTATAATTGTAATGATACTTACCTTTTGACTTGTTATTCTAGATGTATTAGAATAAAGCCTATTCTTCTCTGCTTGAATTTACTCGGTACAATTTATTCTAATACATTGTATGTTTATTAGAAACCAAAATTTTTTTAAGGTCATGTAAACGCAATGATATTGCCTTCCATAGTACACCATTAAGGCGCTCGACTTGACCATTGCCAGCAGGGTTGTATGAACTTGAATGAGTAATCGCCACCCCGTGATGAGAGAGGAATGACTGGATTTCCTTAGAGGTAAAAGCCGTACCTTGATCAGAATGGATTGAAGCAGGTGAACCGAAAATTGAAAAGATCTGGGTTAAACAGTCTATGACAGTGTGTGTAGTCATATCAGAACATGGAAAGGCAAAGGGGAATCTGCTATACTCGTCAATGACGGTTAACAAATACCTTTTATTGTTCTTTGTAGGAATTGGGCCCTTAAAATCCATAGACAAGCGTTCAAATGGCATACTTGATTTTATGAGTTTAGCCTCAGGTGGACGAAAAAATCTTGGTTTCAATATAGCGCAGCTTTTGCACTCGCTTGAAATATTCCTAACATCCGAGAGGGAAAATGGGAGGTTCCGTTTTTGCACGAAATGCCAAAGTCGGGTAATTCCCGGGTGGCATAATTGACTATAGACTTTACGAAGATGCTGAAGATCATGATTGGTGAATGAGACAGAGTTGCAGAACGCGTCGCGAGAAAGAGCGTCAGCGGCATGATTGAGCTTCCCAGCTCGGTACTGGATATCAAATTTAAATTGGGACAACTCCAAACGCCATCTTAATATCTTGTCGTTCTTTATTTTGTTGTTGTGAGCACTTAACATGTATGAAACAGAACGCTGATCCGTAATAATCTTGAATGGTTGGATGTACAAATAGTGTCTCCAGTATCTTAACGCTTCAACAATAGCCAGCGCTTCCTTTTCAATGGCGGTGAATCGTTTCGCGTTTTTGTCGAGGGATCTTGAAAAGAAGGCGACAGGCTTACTATTTTGAGACAAACAAGCTCCAATCGATCGCTCACTTGCGTCTGTCTCTATCGTGAATGGCAATTCAAAGTCGATGGTTGATAAAGTGGCTTCAGCTATACGTTCCTTCAAAGTATGGAAAGCTTTCAGTGCAGAATGAGATAATGGGAAAGACTGAGAATCAATTAGAGGACGAATCAACTTTGAGAAATCTTTAATCCAGGAACTGTAGTAGGCGAACAAACCAACAATACGCTTTAAGGATGCTGCGTTCTTGGGTTCCTCAAGGGAAGTAACTGAAATCACTCGATTGGGGTCAGGGGACATTTTTCCTTTAGAAATTTGGTAACCAAGTATTCGTATACACGAAAACGCGAACACACACTTTGAATTGTTCAAGGTTATATTGTATTTTGTGGCTACGTTTAGAAAACGCTTCAGGTTACTGTCATGTTGCTCTTTATTTCTTCCGCCTATCACGACATCATCCAGATAAGCGTAGGTGTCTGTCAACTTCTCTCTATTAATTATCCCATTGATAACTCGTTGAAAAGCAGGAACGGCGTTTGTGAGACCGAATGGTAGACGATTGAAGTGATATAAGGATCCATTCGCCTCGAAAGCAGTATAATGACGCTCGTCACTGCGCAGCAAAATCTGATGGTAAGCTATTCGTAATTTAGTCGAGAATGCGGTGTTCGCCATAGACACACGTATAGTTGAGGGATTCGATGTCAGTTTGCACAAAGTGGATTACTCATTCAAGTTCATACAACCCTGCTGGTAATGGTCAAGTCGAGCGCCTTAATGGTGTACTATGGAAGGCAATATCATTGCGTTTACATGACCTTAAAAATAGCTTACCTAATGGGGAACTACGACCTCAAAGAAATCGAAGAAGTCCTGCGTACTTAAATGATTATGTCGTGGGGAGAATGTAATGATACTTACCTTTTGACTTGTTATTCTAGATGTATTAGAATAAAGCCTATTCTTCTCTGCTTGAATTTACTCGGTACAATAATAAAGAATTGAAATCAATTTGTAACGATAATATTAGAAGCATTATTGAAATAGAATGCAATTACAAGAATCTTCATTTTGATAAAATAAATGAACATATACCAACTCGTAATCTAGAATTAATTGAAAGTTATGAATTAAGTAAAATGCTATCAAGAGGGCAATCTAATTGTTAATCTATATAAATATTACAAGAATTTATTACTTATAATTATTTATTTTTTTTAATAATTATTATTGAAGAAGACAATGATCCGAATTCGGTCGCCCCCTGACCTACTGTCTTTATCAGGACTCCGGAATACCTGGCAGGAAATCAGCCCGTCGAATTTGTCAGCCACGATGATACTTTCCCAGTTAATGGTGCGGCTCTTTATTATCAATCAATCATACAATGGAGACCTAATCTTGTCGTACTTCCTCGATGTTCAGCCAGCAACACCATTGTTGAAATCATCTCAACATTTTACAGGAACGTGGTGCTGGAAGACCGAGAATTTCGAAATGCGTTAAAAACCGCTGTGGTATTTTTGCAATGCGTTTTGCAATCTTTTAACTCGAGCGGGATATCAGACATATGAAGAGCCCTGGAACGGGGACTTGCTCTTCGGAATCAGGCAAAGTTCTCTGAACTTTTTGACGAGGCTAGCTATTTGTAACAGCAACTTAATCGTAATGTTCAGTCTGGACAGCAGGAAAAACCATACTGCAAACTCATGACTAAGAGTAAGTTACGTACAGCAACAGCTGTTCTGGAAGAAGATGTTTTTGCCGGTACACTCAAACATGACTCCTCAATTGACGGCGTACCAAACAAGGAAATTTTAATGTCTCTCCGTCCTGAGACGATTCAGCCAGCAAGAGAGATACTACTAAATAAGCCAATACCCCGCTCATGTCGGCATCACCACACTAGATTTGCAATTATTGATGAGGATTCAATAGTCAGAGCAAGCAAAATAACGAAGGGTTCAGCTGACCCTTCTGGTCTCGACGCTTCAATGTGGCGACACGTGCTGACAGGATTCGGAGAACACTCAAAGACCTTGACCAAAGTCCTTTCTGAATTTGCTGTAAAATTAGCATCTGAGCCTATTCGTCCTATATGTCTTAAGGCGTTTACGACCAGCAGGTTAGTGGCTCTTGAAAATACGACTGGTGGTGTCCGACCGATTGACGCTTGTGATATTGCAAGGCACATCGTATCAAAGGTGATATTGAGATTAATCTGGGAAGATTCGCAAGACGTTGTGGGATTAGAGCAATTGGCAGCCTCGCAGCGGAGCGGGATCGAATACGCTGCACATTCCTTGCGCAAATGTTTCGAAGCCAACCCTTGCTGTTGATGCTTCAAATGCTTTTAACGTGATTAATTGAAAAGCCGCACTGGATAATATGATATACATAACACCTGCTTTGTCGACTGTGCTTAGTAATCTATATGCATCACCGGTTCAGCTTACCCTTGGGGGTAATAGTATATATTCGCACGAAGGCTTCACACAAGGAGATCCACTTGCGATGGCCGGCTTCTCAATGGTTTCTCTTCCTTTAATTGAAAACATACGTTAACATGCTCCTGGTGTTACCCAGAATACGCAGATGATGGTAATTTTGTCGGGAAATTCAAAGACTTGAGGAAAGTGTGGTCCATTTTCTTAGATCTTGGTCCTAAGTACGGTTATCATGTAAATGCATCTAAAACCAAATTGCTAGCAAGAAGAAGCAGTAGAGTTGACATCTCTCTTTTATCCGCTGATGTCGAACTGTCCACATCTGGTATTAACATTCTTGGTGTTCCTATCGGCACCACACAGTACGAATGCAACTGCACGGAATTAGAAGTAGAGCGCTGGTCTTATCTTATTAATCGTCTATCACACGTCAGAGAGATAGATCCACACATTGCTTACATTAAACTGGTTCGTTCGGTGGAGTACAAGTGGACGTATTTCATGCTCTCAGTGGAATGCGGCCCTTCCCACACAGACTGTCTGTACAAATCTATCAACGAAAGGTTCGTTCCAGCAGTCATCGGACGAAGAGTAGACGAAGACTGGATGGCGATCTTAACTTCTCCGATAAGCGATGGTGGTCTTGGCATATGTGACACAAGGTTCTCTGCACACCTGGAATTTAGTTGTTCTTCGAAAATATGCGATACATATGAAACCGGGGAAACTAGAAACACTTTGCGCTTACTACAAGACCGCATTATGAATCTGGATTGTGTAGAACGACGCAAATTGCGTATCGATAGATTACAGCCAAGTGTGGCTAGACTCGGTCGGGTCACAACCCAAATCATCTCTCATGCATCCAGGGATGGCGCCTCCTCGTGGTTAAGCGCCCTACCAGTAAGGAGGGAACGCTTCCACCTAAGTCGCAATGAATTTATAGATGCACTATGCGCCCGGTACGGTTGCACGCTTACCGAATTGAGTAAGAACGTCTGCGCTTGCGGAGATAGCTTTAATATCAGCCATGCCCTTTCCTGCAAACTAGAAGGGTTGCCATCAATCCGGCACAATATCGTGCGGGTCTTGCTCACTCAGGCGCTTACAACAATTTGTCATGGTTTTGGGGTCGAACCTGAGCTCACTGATCTCCCAGCTGAATTTGATTTCGAAGCTCGGACGACTACGCGCGACAGAGGTGCACGTTTGGACATTGTATGTTCCTGATTTCAGAGCAATCGATTTGAGCGGACGTTTCTAGGCGTCACCATCTTTAATATTCACGCTCAATCGCATCCTTGTGGTGTCTCCGCATCCGTGTTTGCCAGCAATGAAGCAAGAAAAAAGGCGAAATACAGTGATCGCATTGTGAGTCTTGAACGGAGCAGATTCATGCCTCTCATCTTCTCCACGTTGGGTGGTATGGACGATGGGATGATGCCATTTCTGAAATCACTAGCTGCGATTAAGGCGCATCGCTCAAGACAACAATATTCCAAAATTTTGGCACTGATGAAAAAAATTTCGTTTGCAATTGCTCGATCCTCTTCTGTTTGTCTAAGATCGTCCCGTTCTCTCTCTGTGGCATGCCTGTAGGGTAATTTCCTACTAGCACGCATTCAATCACAGAATAATGACAAGATCATAAATGATTGCACAATGGTTTATTTGAGGGAACCGAAGATTGTATCAAATGTATAATAAATTATGCTTATTAAAAAATAATAATTATTATTTAAAAAAATATTATTATTTGAAAGTTATGAATTAAGGAAAATGCTATCAAAAAAGTATAGATTAAATATAGATTAAATAATTTTCTTTATTATTATTCAAATATTTTTACACATCAAAGGTTACCCGCAAATGGATCAATTTAGTTCCAAAAGAATTTAAAAAATCATGACTGTAGTGTGGGAGAACCGGATGAAATCTAGTAGATCGCGGAGCCCGAAGACTCGCGGACGCTGCACGCGCTATCGTAAAATTGATTTTTCTTCTCAGGTGTTTATTACCCCGTGGTAACCAATTATTTCTAAATAATTATTATTTAGATTAAATTATTTAGATTAAATAATTTTTTAATGGAAAAATTTATTTTAATAAAACATAATCGAGGTTACCCGCAAGTGGGCCTAAAGAAAAGATAGTTTTTTGTTTGATAGAAGATGAATTATTATACACACAATATAAGGTTACCCGCAAATGGGTCCGAAATATTAAATTAAAAATTATTTTTTTAGAACTAATTTAAACTTATTTTAAACTTAATTTAAACTAATTTTATCACGAATGAAGGGATCGAGATGCAGGTTATTGTCGAAGTGAATACCTAGAAATACTAGTTTATCTACAGCAGGAATAATTGTGGTCTGAAGATACAGAGATGGAGGAATAACAGAAACAGTGGAGGGTAAAATCCATAACACTTTAGATTTGGTAGGATTTAGGGACATGCGCAAAGAAATTAGATGTTCTGATAGAGCACGAAGACAATTAGATGCGGATACGAAAAGTTAGCTTAGGGAATGAGGAGACGAATGAGAATAAAGAAGTATATCATCAGCGTACTGCATTACCCTGAAGCAGAATTTACTAGTTATACAAGATAAATCTCTAAGAAGAAGCGTAAATAGAATAGGGCCAAGTACAGAACCTTGAGGTACACCACAAGAGAGAGAAGATAGAGGAGAACACATTGAATTAGAATGGACGGAAAATGATCGATCGGAGAGATACGTAGAGAACCAAGCCAAGGTGGACGAAGAGAAACCATAGTGATAGCGAAGACGAAAAAGAAGGATTTTGTGATCGACAATGTCGAATGCAGATGAAAGATCGAGCGATATTACCACACTACACAGTCCTTTGTCACGAGCGGAGAGCAGATCAGAAAATACTTTATGACATGCTAGTTCGGTGGAATGATTGGAGCGGAAAGCAGATTGAAAAGAAGGGTAGAGCTGCGATGAAGAGAGATACTTGTTTATCTGATCTAAGACAAGGTGTTCAAGAATTTTAGATAAGGTTGGTAGAATTGATATTGGGCGATAAGATGAAGGAAGAGAGGGGTCAAGAGAGGGCTTTTTAAGTAGGGGACGAACAATGGACGTTTTCCAAAGAAGAGGAAATATTCCATTCACTATTGACGAGTTAAAGAGGCTGGTAAGGAAAGGTGTGAAGTCTGTTGACAACGATTTGAGAATTCGAATAGGGATGGGATCGGCAGAAGAGGACTTACAAGTTAACAAAATAAGAAGGCAAGATACCTCATCTTCAGATACCGCAAGTAGATAAAAGAGCTCATGGATACGAACAGACGAGATACAATAAGTTTGTGGAAGGACGATGATCGAATCGATTAGAGAAACAGTTTTTGAAATTAGGTAATCGGAGAATTGAGAAGGATCAAGAGTGGAGGTGACAGAGGATCGAGAAAGTAGAGAATTAAGAGTTTTCCATTTAGTTCGAGAGTCATTAGCGGAAGCCAGTTTGCTTCGCCAAAAACTATGTGCCTTAGAACGCAGAAGTTGCCTATGCGAACGACGAAGAGCAAAGCATTGGTTACGATAAAAGGATGAATCAAATTCTGAAGATAGTCTGAGATAACGATGATAAGTTCTGAAGGAACGACGCAGGAGGCGTTTTGAAGTCACACACTCAGAGTTGAACCATGTTGCAAGATTTTGCCGTGATTGAATAAAAGTTTTAAGAGGAAGAATTTTATCGAGGATAGAGCAAAATACATTGTCAAAGAGGGTACATAAGTAATTAGGAGATTGGTAGATAGAAGAAGGATACATTAACGGAGAGCGGTTAATATGAGAGCGAAGAAGGGAAAAGTCGAGGAATTTCCAAGAACGACACGAGATAATTTTCGCAGGAACATTGATTTTTAACAAAGGGAGAGAACATGTAACAAGGAAGTGGTCGGATAGAGCAGGATCAGATATGCACAATGAAGAAGACAAGGCAAGACGCGTAGGTAGGGCAACAATATCGAGGGTACCGCCAAGAATATGGGTAGCAGAAGAATAATGAGGAGACATGATTTGAAAATTATGATCGTTAAATGTAGAAATCGTCTTTAGGGTATTGGAATCACGAGGACGGTCTAAGCGAACGTTTATATCACCTAGTACAACGCAAGGTAAACCGGAGAGGAAGATGAAAGAAAGTAAGTTTGACAGTTCACAGAAAAAAGAGTCAGACGGATGACATGATCCAGGCCGATAGAATAAGTAGATATTGAGAAACAACGAGCCGGCTTTTACACGGAACCCAAGTAGTTCGAAAGTGAGAGGAACAAATGGCAACGGTAATGATTGCAATGGAGACCAAGGGTGAGAAAAAGATATAAGACCACCGTGGTTAATTGATCGATTTGAACTAATTGGTCGTTGACGAGCCTTATCGACCACAAAGAGATTTAAAGAGCATCGTCTTGTTACTAAGAAAGCGGATATTTAAAACGGCTAATTTCCAGGATGAATTGGGGAGCAGTGAAGTAGAATCAATTAGAGGATACCCCGGATGATTTACTTGAAGTTTTGCTGGAGGATTTACATTTAAATCATTTTTAATCGTTGGTTATATATTGACTGGGTTAGAAAGATTGTTGTTGCCTGTAGACGAAACTTCGCCGAGTACTGGTAAGCTCACATTTACTGCGTGGGCTTCCCTACTTGATGAAACCACTATCTTATGTCCTCTAATAAAATATCGCTTACTTGGGTCTGACTTTTTTCGTTCGGATAATTCTTTCCGTAGTCTCTTAAGTTCCTCTTGTTCAAGTTTCGACAAATCAGGGCACAAGTACACCGTATGAAAGAGAGATGAATTCTTAAGCTTAAACGAAGATTTTAAAGATGATTCCACATGGCTGACGCTAGTTTTTACCTTAACCCACGGAGGGGAGTTAGTATGAAGTGCAGGGAGTCGATGAAAGTCTAGTTTTTGTCCGACCAAAGGACAACCGATTTCCTCAAAGAAATTTTATATAACTTGTTGCTCGCTTTCAGAAACGGGTAAATTACGAACTATCAGATGTTAGGCCCTAGCGCTTTCTCTATCAAGATAGGTTGCTAATTTAGAATAAGATTTATCTACCTCTGGTGTGCGTTGAAAAGAACAAACAGCATGAGATACCTGCTTATTGATGCAATGGTTGAGGGAGGAGTTGATAGACTCATTTACTATTCTATGTATACGCTCTTTGTTTGTCCAGCAACTATTTGAATCATTTGATATTAACTGGCTTTTAAGTTTAGTTATTTCAATTCGGGTTTCGTTGATTGCTTTAGCTGCACGAAATCCAAAGAGGTAATCTTGGGCCAGTAAATCTCTAGAAAGCCTTCTAGAGATTTGGCAATCGGAATTGTATGGCTAGCAGACAATTCTGCTAGCCATACGGGTTGGCATTGACAAGTTCGTAGTACGCGGGTCCACTTTGCTTGAATGGCCCGGGTAAGTCCTGTAAAAGCGACTTGCGGATCTATCTTGGCGACTGATGTCAGGCGAGTGACGAGGAGGTTCCAATTTTTTAGATGTTGGGTGATCGCTTCTTGTTCATACTCAAGTGAACCTACAGGTGAAGCAAGAATTGACAAGCCAGCCGATCTTTGACAGATTTGTGGAGATGGCAAATTGTTTTGACATTGTGGACTGTGTGAGAGTATCTGAGATTTTAACGCGTTTACGTGATATCCGTATTTCTGTCCTACCTTGACTAGAATTTCTCAAACTTTTTTTAATTGATCTGGGTAACCGACGAAGTTGGCATCATCGGTATATTATTTCTGATTTATGTTTGGAACGGACTGTTGTATTGTGTCGATTAGCGGAAGGGATGCTAATGAGAAACCAGCCATTGCGAAGGGATCACCTTGAGTGAAGCCTTCCAACGAGTATATACTGCTACCACCTAGGGTGAGCTGTGCTGGGGTTTGGTATAAATTGAGCAAAGTGCGATGAAGGGATGGACAAACGTATTCTATATTGTGAAGAGATGCAACTCGGTTAATTGAGTTGAAAGCGTTGGAGGCGTCGATTGCCATCAAGCAGATGTCAGGATGTTCACGGTAAGCGCTACGGAGCGAGTGTACGGCGTAGTCGATGCCACTTTTTTGACCTGCGGCAAGTTGCACTTTATCACAAACGTCTTCTATGTCTGTGGAAATAATATGCAGGATTGCCTTGCTTATAATGCGTCGGGATGTGTCACATATACCTATTAGTCTAATTCCGCCTGTTTTCTTTTCTAGTGCGATTAGTCTGCATGCGGTAAAAGCTTCGATAGACCCTGTACCGAACGACTCAGTCGCTATGCGGATCGCCAAACCTGCAAGGGACCTGGCTAGGTTGTTAGATTAAGTATCAAATCGGGTAAACATGTGTCGCCACGCAAATGCATCAAGACCGGATGGCCCAGCACCTCCATATGTCTGTTTGCATGCGCTGATGATAGCATTTTCGTCAAGTGTATAAAATCGGCAGGCATGATTATCTTTCGACTTTCTATGTCCGACGGAAAGTAAAATATCGGAGGAAGGTTCGACAGCGAGCGGATGCAAATCCTGAAGCATGGTTTTGACGGATTTTTAGTTTATTTGAAAGTCTGGTGACAGGACCGTAAACTTTGTTGTCTTCGAGTACATGCGTTCCAGCGGTTATCTTTCCTTTTACCATCAATTTTCTATAACGCTCGTTCCAATCACGGGTGATTGATTTAGTTTGCAGCTGCAAGTTGCGTTGGAGGTATTCTGCTTCAATGAAGAGTAAACTAAAATTCTTTTGTTGCCAATGAGTAAACCTCTGTTCGAGGGTTTTTCGAACTAGCGACATCTTTTTCGTCGGAATCCGCTGCAGTAGGCATTGGGCGAACGCTACAGCTGATTTGAGTGCTGACAGTTCGCCAGCCTTGTTTGATCCAACTTTTAAGTAAAATGTAGATAGGGTTTCTATGATCATATTGCTAACGTTGCAGGCGGGCAGTCTGAGTATGTTTGGTCTTTATTGGATAACTTCATTGTAAATATCCTCAATGGTATTGACGGAACTATTATATCTTTTGATGGGAAATTCTGGTGATATCATTGTTTGTTGGGTTTGGATCTTGCTATTCGAGAAGATCGACTCTGATGACTGAGGGTGCGACTGACCAGGTTCATTGATAATTGCGATTTGATTGTCTTCGAGACCATTATGAGGAATTTTGTTAGGCGATCGTCTGTTAGAGCATTTTATAGCCCCATAATTGACGCACGGGATGTTCATCTTTCCGCATCGACATCCCCGACAAACAGCGTTGGGGCTATTGCATTCGCAGCATTTTGTTATGGAGCTGGGCTTTCCTCGCGGCATTTGTATGTTTATTAGTTATCAAATTTGTTTTAAGGTTGTGTGTTTAATTGTATTCACTTTAAATTGTAATTAGTGTGTGTTACATCTGTTATAATTTTGTAAGTTATTTATCTCAAATGTGTGTTTAAGGTCTTAAAATTTGTTGTAAAAAATTTTTAAGACCTTAAATCTTAAAATCTTAAGACCTTTAATCCTAAAATCTTAAAAAAGATAGTTTAATGGTAATAATTTTTTACGTCTAATTTCAGACACCAGGCGTTTATTTTGATTCATTTACGAAAAAGCCATATGATGGACCGAGTTTCTTTATGTGATTGAAACGCAATAGCAATTCTCTTTCGGTGCCAACACACGATACATCATCCGCACACCATTTTTGCGTTTTTGTTGGACATAACGAATTCAATTTTGTTATTAGCGGTATCGTGGCTGCCGCGAAAGCGATCATAGCAATCGGATTACCTTGTGTAAATCCTACTTTCAACTCTATTATTAATAGATATAATATAATAGACTCTATTAATATTGTTTTGAGAGGAGGACATATCCTGGAAATGTTTTCTATAGTTACTTTTCGGTTTATGCAGTTGAATGCATTTTTGGCATCTACGAGTAAGAGACATGCTTTCGATTCTTCTTTCAACATCGACCGTTGACTTCTTACGACGTATTCCATCCCGCACTTTTGACCTGCGCAAAGCTGAAAGTTACCGGCTACATCCTGTACATGTGTTTGTATTATCTGCAAGACTGATTTCGATATAATCCATCTGTATACTTTTCCAATACCTATTGGACGAACTCCAGGTCTCTTGTTAAGCGCCACGAGTCGACATATAACGAATGCATCCAAATATTTATCATCAATCTCGGTTGTAGCAATGCGTCTTGCCAATTTTGCCATGCTATCGGCCAATTCATATGATTCCCGATCGAATGTAACTAGCATTTGTTTCCACAGTGATGCATCTCCACCAGAGGTCATGCTGAACCTGAAGCTTGTCGGCATGAATGAACAATTGCACTTGCATCTATCTGATCGAACATGATATGATGAAACGTTTCAGATTGGAACTGTGTATTTATGATGGCATCATCACTGAATGGGCCACTAACTGGATGTTTGTCCCTTAGTATATCTACTACACGTTTTTGTCCGATCATGTCATCAGCCGCCAACAATTTGCTACAATTGTTTTCGGGATTTAAAGCACGCACTGCAGCTCCAATGCTACCCTTAATAATTGCTCGTTTGAATTGATTGGGCCATTTCAGTGTGTTAGTTTCTTTCGATTTCTTTGTCATTTGTAAATACCGGGCTTCTTCATAGAGACCACATATTTCTCTCTTTTTCCAATAATCCAGGCGTCTTTTGAGGGCAGCTCTAGTGTCTTTGACTTTTCGGGACAAAGGTCGTTGTAGTAAAAGTTGAAAATAAATCGTTATCATCATTAACTCGTCTCCATTTAATCTATTATTTAGATTAAATAATTTTTTTACTGTCATAATTCGTAAATGTACAAAAGTTATAAAACATTCCAACGTAGAAAGAAAAAAAATAATGCATTCATCCAATTGAAGCTATTCCAGTCACCGCGTTCCCCATGGGCCGAGTAAATTCACCGATTCGTGATCGTGGAGCCCGCATGCAGCAGGAAATAGAACGCGCGAGAGTTATGCTGAATCGTGTTCGTATAAGCGAAATCATATCGCTATAGCTTCGTTGCAGTTTGGAGGACATCCTTGCAGCGATTGTCTGCATCAACCGTTTCGCTGTCGGACCAAAGCCTCCAGTAGCTGCCAGGACAAACGGTATGAAAGACGAGTGTTCAATCTCACTAATTCGTTCCTGATACTTTGCTCTTTTCCGATTCTCGTGGTATTCGAAACTTGCATCGACAGTCCTTAGGTGATAAGATGGAGCCAAGTTGTTGAAGACGCAGACATCTATGAATGTCCGCTCCAACCTACCACCGAATAAACCGCCGCATACAATATCAGGATGAGCATCTTCTCCCCGGGCTGTGGTCGAGCACTGAAATACAAAGTCATTTGTAACGGGCTGGAGTGCGGGTTCAATCCCGACGCCGTTGCATATTTCAGATAAGGCGGAGGCCAAAACATCCCTTACCTCATTGTGACGAATAATTGGGAGATCCCCTCTTTTGCACGACAATGCATGGGTTAGACAGATATCATCTCCACATTCGCACTTTTTCGGTAGACTAGATAAGGACCAGTTATACCTTGCAGCAACCGCATCCTGAAATTCGAATTTTGTCATGTTAAATCCCGACGCTTTAAGAGGACTCGTTTGAAGCCAACTTGAAGCCCCTTTGACCGATGCATACTGTAGAAGCTTGACTGTTTGAATTGAAGCACGTTCACGTAAACCAACCAATAGTGATGCAGAACGTAATATGTTGTCGCTAGCAATATCTTTCAGAGCTTGGGTTTGTAGCCTATCTACTTCGAGAATATTATCCGACTGATCAAAAGCTCTGCACAATTGTTTTGACGCGTTCAGCACGTATGGAGCGTCTACGCAAGGATCTCGAAATCCCATACCTCCGAAACTCAAAGGGAGACTACAAATCAACTGCTCAGTTTCGTCCAGTGTGTGCCCAAATACATCGAAAGCGAACTGCCCAAATATTAGCTGTCTAATTTCAGAGAACCAACCTGGATCACATTGGGTTGTCCTGCATAAATGTAACCACTTTGATTAACTGGCTTTGACAAAGGCGACATATGCTGACTGGGCATCATGCTTTGCCGCGTTGGCAAGTTTCCTGATCAAATTAGACCATTTGGATATGAGCTCACCACTCATATTCTTGACAAATTCGGCGTCTCCAACAGGTGATCCTAGCAGTTTGACACCCCTTGTCTCAATACGGACGTTGTATTTTTCAAATCGTTTTTCGGTTTCTTCTAGCTGTTCAGAATGAATCATCACAATTGATTTATTGGCGTTAACAAAGTAGCCATGCTGATGACCAAATGATTCGAGTAGGTCCCAAACTCGAGCAACGTCCTCTAACGACCCCATAAAATTTGCGTCGTCCGCATACCAAATATTATATTATTATGTTATTATTATTAAATAATTTTTTTAATATATACCTGATTTATTTCAAAAATTACATTCAAGGTATCCCGCAAATGGGCTCATTTAAAACAAACAAAATTAAAATAAGTATTCATTTGATGTAATTACCGTCTCCGTATTGGAATGTTGCCAGAATGGCGCAGGATCTTTGATCTTGATGCTCTTAAGCAAGCCGATACCATTCTAGCCGAAGATATGCCGATTGATGTGCGCAAAGCGCTCATCTCATCACTATAGTCTGTTCCTTTTTTATCTGATATTTTTCTAGCTAAGTTCTTCAGCAAAGCAGACGCTGCCGGTCCAATAGCGCCGTTGGTCGAAACTACGAATGGAGAAAAGGATGCATTTTCAATATCAATAATTCGTTCTTCGTATTTCGCTCGCTTTCTGCTTTCGTGATATTCAAATGCAGCGGATGGTGACTTAATGGTATAGGATGGTGCAAGATTATTGAAGATACAAACGTCGATGAACGTTCGCTCCATCCTAGTTCCAAAAAGTCCATTGCACACAATATCTGCTCGAGCTTCAGGTGTGCGAGTTGTCGTACTGGTCAAAAAGTTGTAGCATTCGGGTACTGCTGACAGGCACGGTTCCAAGGCAACACAGCTACATGCAGTGGACAAATATCTAGATAGTGTATCTCGTATCTCGTTATGTCTAATTATTGTCAAGGAACCTCTACGACACGATAACGCATGACAGCAAGACATCTCTTAATAATAAGTCTTGGTTATTAAAACTCTTACATTCCAGATTTCAGTTTTGCTCGCTTCGCTCGCGGAAAATCTTGTCCACCAAGATTGTAAAACAATCAAACTACAATCTTCGACGACAACCAACGACAACCTTCGACGACAACTAACGACAACCATCGACAACCATCCGCTTGACAATTATCGACAACCATCGACAACCATCGACGACATCCGCTCGCTACTTGCAACTAACGACTTGCAGACTAACGGAGTTTAAACATTCTTGATTATAACTAACTTATTAACATTTAATTATGACAAAGAGAAAGCTAACTAAAAATGTCGGCCAGCAACTCAAGTCCGTCAAGGAAGCTTATATCGGAAAGCAAATTGGATGCGACAACAAGAACTGCAATGTTTGGACTCACGTTGCCATTCCTTTCACTGACGAGGACAACGTTTTAAATCGGAATTTCCTCTGCGGCTTCTGTTGTGCTGCCCTCGTAGGTAAGCTAATGAAGAATGACCACTCAAATAGTGGAGACGTTCTAAAGGCTAACAAAACAGACTTGTGCTCAATAAATAAACTTGATGATATCTCTCAGTCGACTCAGACCACTGTTATACATGGAATATCAACAAACGACAACATATCTTCCAATCTATCGTCGTCATCCGTTTGCTTACTAACTTCTTCGTCATCTATGAAACCCGTTCTTGAAACTTCTCACACACACACTCCTCCTTTAACTACGGATAAAACTTCCCGTAATCTTCATCTTCCTAACAATGCAAACAGTAAAGGCCTTCATCTCGTACCTCATTTTTCCAATTCATCCCCACATCTAAATACATATCATACTTCTTTCTTCTCTTCACGTACTCCTTACTCTACCTCTACCGTATCACTTCTCAATAATTTACATCCTTCTGTCAAAATTATCTCCAGTAACATCTCCGTTCAACCTATTCAACAATCCACTTCTGTCACACATGCTCCAACCGTATCACCTATCAATAATTTACATCCTTCCGTCAAAATCATCTCCAGTAACATCTCCGATCAACCGATTCAACACTCCACTCCTGTCACACATGCTCCAAACTATCTTAAATCTTCACTTAGCACCCCTGTCATTCCCACGTTTATCTGCTGTTCTGCCTCTACTGCTACCAGGTCTTTCAGTCCACCACTACGTAATCGTTTTCCTTCGCGCGATCGATGCATTATCATATCTAATTTAAAGGTTTCCGAATCTGCTTCTCTTCAATGTCGCCTCGATGATTATGTATCTGCTTTCAGGTCTATCCTCGAAACAATTCTTACTGATGATAATCCATGCTGTTTCAAATATATCGCTCCTGTTCCTTTATTCGTTTAAACAAATCCACTAAATCCAATCATCTCAGTCCTCCACTCCTAAAGATTGTTTTTCGACATAGTTCACATGCATCCTTGGTACTTTCCCAACGTTTTAAACTTCTTACCACTTCGTCTACTAGTCGTATCTTTCCTTGACCGCTCCCCTTCTGATATTGCCCAGCTCAATTTAGCTCGCATTGAGAAACATCGACGTGAAACAAACGGCGAGTCATCCTTATCTATACGTCAAATCAATAGAAATTTTCACGTTGTACACACAAGGCCAAAAATTCGATGGCGTCCCATCTCTCCTCTTGTCTTCTTCGCTAGTCGATCTCGCTCCTAAGCATACTTTTCGTCTTAGTCTATTCAACACTCGCTCCATTCTTCATAAAGCTGATATGCTCCTTGATATCTTCGATCAATTATCTATCGATATTCTCTGCATTACCGAATCCTGGCATTGTGACTCCGACGATCTTGCTATTCGTCGTCTATGTCGCTCTGGTTGTTCTTTAGTTGAATCAGCTCGTCCAATTGCCTCTCATACATCTACTGCTTTTAACCATGGCGGTATAGTTGCCATTGCTCGTCACCCAATGTCTTTACGTAAAATTAACGTTAACATCCGTTACACCTCGTTCGAATTACTCATATGCAGATTATCAACTCCTTTCCCTCTGGAACTTGTGATTGTATACCGTCCAGGTTCAGTTGCCCCCTCACGTATCTTCTTTAACGACCTTGCAGATCTTATGTCTCACTGTTCATTGTCTTATACTCCTTCTTTTGTTCTCGATGACTTTAACATTCGTCTTGATCGCCCGGCTGACTCTGACTCTATCACTTTAACTAATCTTTTTTCTGATTTTAACTATAAATTACTTTCAACAAGCCCAACTCATATTCTCGGTGGTGCTCTCGACATCATTGCTGTTCCTAACTGCTTCAATGACTATACCTCCTTGTCAATTACTGATCCTGGTTTGTCCGATCATTTCCTTGTCACTCTTACTCTTACTCGTCCCCATCCTCCTTCTCCGCCTCCACCAATATCCACACCAAGTCGACCCTGGAAACTTCTCGATATCCCTATTCTCTGCACAGCCTTACTCAATTCTTCACTCTTTTCACTTCCTCTTAACTATCTCTCCCGATGATCTCTGCATTCTGTTTGATTCTGAACTTATGTCTATCATCAATAAACTTCTGCCTAGTCGACTCCAATGCTCTCAGCGCTTGCGCCATGCTCCCTGGTTCGATTCTGACTGTAGTCTTTCTAAGCGTCGACTCCGTCACTCTTTTCGTGTGTATAATCGCTTTCTTAAACGTTCTCCCAACTCACTCCCTCCAAATCTCCGTGATTCCTACTTTTCTCTACGCCGTTCACATCTTATTCTTATACGTACTAAACGTACTATCTTTTGGCGAAATCAACTCGAGTCATCTTCCAACTCTAAATCTCATTAGAAAATCTTAAACTCAATTCTTTCACGATCATCTACTTCTTGTAATATAAATCCTGATGAATTTTCTTCTTATCTACAAACTAAGCTATCTAATTTACTTTCCCTACTACCCGTAGCCTCCTTGTACCCACTCTTCTCTTTAAAAACTTCCCTCCCAGAACTATTCCACCTTCTTCCCGTTTCGTCTGATGAAGTTTCTTCGGTTCTGCTGTCATTACCTAATAAAACCTCTCCTTCTGACCCAATTCCAACTCACTTGCTTAAAAATATCTGCCCCTGTATCTCACCCTTCCTAACCACATTGTTCAACTCGTCCATCCGTAGCCGTACATTTCCTTCCATCTGGAAATGCGCCACTGTTCGTCCTCTCATCAAAAAGCAATCTCTCGACTCCTCACTACCATCTTCGTACCGTCCAATCTCACTTCTCCCAACCCTCTCTAAACTCCTTGAGCGTCTCGTTCTCAAGCAAGTTAATACATATCTCTTTTCCTCTAACTTGTTTCCTCCCTTCCAAGCCGCTTTTCGCTCTAATCACTCTACTGAAATTGCCTGTCTTAAAGTTTATAATGACTTACTCATCTCGCGCGATCATAAATTATGTAGTGTCATAGTTTCTCTTGATCTATGGTCTGCTTTTGACATCGTCGATCTCTCGATTCTTCTACATCGCCGTCGTCATGATTATGGCTTATCTTTACCCACTGTATCATGGTTTTCTTCATATCTATCAAACCGTACATTTCGCGTCTATTCTAACTCTTCTCTCTCCCATCCTTCATCCATCCCGACCGGTGTTCCACAAGGCTCCGTATTAGGCCCTATGCTTTTCTCTCTTCTTCTCGGTAACTTGTCTTCGATTTCTCATAAATTTAACTTCCATGTTATGCAATATGCTGATGACATTCTCATCTATGCTCACGCACCTGCTTATCGTATTCATGATCTTAGTGTTTCTGTTTCCAGCTGTCTTGTCTCAATTTCCAATCATCTTTCTTCCCTTCGCCTTTCTCTGAATCCTGATAAATCTAAAATTATGTGGATCCTACCTCGAAGCTTCGGCGTAGAACCTCCTTCCGTATCACTAAATTCTACAATTCTTCGTATCGTTCATAATCTCGTTTTCCTAGGCTTTCATTTTGACAACCGACTTTCACTTAAACATTTCGTTAGTGATAAAGTACGCTCATCTACCTTGATACTCCGCAATCTCCGTCAAGTTCGTAGATTGATCGATTTCCCTTCTTGGATGACTCTCATATCTTCTCTTCTTTTCTCAAGACTTGATTACTGTCTTAATCTATTTTCCAACTCACCTAAATCCACTCTTCTTCCCTTACAACGCATCATCAACGCTGCTGTCCGAGTTCTCCTCCGTCTTCGTCGTTTTGATCATACATTCCACTATCTTGTTTCTCTTGATTGGCCTACAATTTTTTGTCCTGTTCAAATTCGTCTTCTTATCATTGCTTTTCGCCTTATAACTTCTCATACCCCTTCATTTCTCAACCTTCCTTTTCTCGACAATTCTCGTACTGTGTATTGTGCTCTGCGTTCCCGTAATTCCCTTCTTTTACATGTCCCAATCTACTCTACCTCTTTTGGCTTCCGCTCCTTCGTTGTGGCTGCTCCTCTCTTGTGGAATCAACTGCCTATTCATATCCGCCAATCAACATCTATGCCGTACTTCAAACGCCAAATCCAATTCCATTTCAACAATTAACTAATTACCTGTGACCTTTGATGTTCTTTTTTTGTTTGTTAGTGGTCATGTAAGCGTGCATTTTGCACGCATTTGCCACGTTAAATAAATTATTGTATTATTATCTCTAATCCACAGATGCATATACCCGATATGTCGTTTGGTGTCCATCCATACCGTGCTGCGACAGCATCTTGAAATTCATGATGTGACAGGTGGAATGATTTAAACGATAGTGGACGAATTGTTAACCAGCTGGATGCGCCCTTCAAACTAGCGAACTGTAAAATATTTTCCGCATCCTCGAATAATATGACGATATCAGCTCTTTTGGCTCTGGCAGTGGCTAAGTTTGTGCTGGTTATAAGTCTTATTGTTATTAAATAATATTTTTGGGCCTTAAAACATTGTAAAATTGTAAAATTGTCCAAGAAAATGAAAACACTGTCAAATTATCAGTCATTAGGATCAAGATCTTGACATTGAGACCGGTTGCAACAGTGTGGAGCGAGGTGATCTGAGGCTCATAGATATGCCACTCATGACGATACAACCAATTGTTCTTCGTAACCTTGCAATTTCGGCGGTGTATGAGCTGTAGTTTTTCAGAGCTAGCTTACGTGCAATACCTTGGAGACAACGGTTAGCATCGACACCAATACCTGACGAGCATGACAAAATGAATGGCAATAAAATTGAATGTTTAATTTCGCGAATTCTTTCTTCGTATTTTGCTATTTTTCGTGCTTGATGGAAATCAAACGATGAAATTGATGATCTGGAGGCATTTGAGGGCGCATGTATGTTAAATATACATATATCCAAGAAAGTGCGCTGGGTAGTACCTCCAAAAAGACCATTACATACTGTGTCTAGGCGAAAACACCTGTCCGTAGTTGTACTCGATGCTTGAAAGGTGACATGTGAATTGAGTGGTTGAAGTGATGGCTCGATCTGCACGCCGGATGATACTTTTGTAATTTCTTTAGCAACATAATCACGTACACAATTATGTCTGACGGTCGGGAGGTAACCATGTTTACATGACAGAGCATGAGATAAGGAATTCCGTTGACCACATGAGCAATTTTTGGGAACGTCTCTGACGATCTGTCCGTACCTAGCGGCAATAGCGTCTTTAAATACTGTGTTATTCAGTACTGCGCCATTCGAGTTCGAGGGATAAGCCGTGAGCCAGGCAGAAGCGCCGCTAACTGTTGCATGATCCAATGCGTTTTGTAAGTGCTCGTTCAGTTCAGAGTAGATTGACTGTTTGTGTAATTGGAACTGGGCTTTATTTGACTGTGAAAACGTTGATCGGCAAATTGATTGTTGTTCCAAAATAACTTTGAAATCCAGATTGTTTACAAAAGGTTGGCAGAAAGTAAGCGACCTATCATAGTTCGTCTTCACAGAGTTACATGGGTCAAATATACCTAATCCGCCCAAACTCACTGACAGTCTGACTAGCTCCCACAATATGTTAATCGGTATGGAATCGATCATGAATAAGCTGTCTATTTGAGAGCGCAGTTCATCCTTTAGTTTCTTGAACCAGAGAAAGTCACATGAGCAAGTACGTTGCACATAAGTCCAATTGTGTTGAAGTGATTTGGTTAAGCATGCATAAAATGTCTGCAGATCAGACTCGCCTATCTGGCATACTTGCTTAAGCTTGTGTTGAATCTCCGATACCTTCGAACAAAAAAATCATGAGACGAACTCTTCAGTACCAATAGGAGCGCCAAGAACAGACACACCATCATTTATGATTTCAACCCCTGATGAGTGGAACAATTCATATATTCTTTGTTGAGTGAAGCCGTTGACAAAGGCCTTGCATTTCTTCGGATTAATATGAAATCCATATTTTGCACCGATGTCAGCTAAAAAAGCATATGCAGAGTTCACATCTTCTGGGCAACCAATAAAATTGCCATCATCAGCATACCAGTATTGGCGCATCATGGGAAACTTGCCCCTGACTTTGTGAATCATTGGTAGCGTTGCGGCAGCAAAAGCTGCTATGACCAGTACATCACCATGAGTAAATCCCTCCCGGCATTGCATTGTTTCATTGCTGATTATTATCTCAGGATTATTACGATATAAGTTATGAAGTGTATTTGATAGTGCTGGGCATATATGCGACATATTTTTGAGTGCTAGACGTCTATTTATGCGGTTGAAAGCATTGTCTGCATCAATTGTCAACAGAACATGAGTCGGTTCTTTCTGCAGAACTGAACGTATCGAGTGTATCACGCATTCGGTGCCAGAACTCGTACCTGAGCAAGCCTGAAGGTTTCCACATACTTTTTGTAATTGGGGTTTAGCGATCGTAAGAATTGCCTTTGACATTATGCGGCGACTGACATGACCAACACATATTGGTCGTACACTATTCACCTTACTCAAGGCAATTAGACGACTAGAAGTAAGCGCCCGCATCGATTCAAGGGGTGAGTTTTGTGTAGCTAAATGTCGAGCAAACAGAGCGAGTGCATCCGCAAGCATCCGTTTAGCATCGTGTACAATGCCTGAGCATCAAGTCCAGATGGTCCAGCGCCGCCTTTGATGAGTTTACTTGTAGCAACGATTGTATCTGCATCAATATCATCAAACAAAGATGGGTGAAACTCAGAGCCATGAAACGCATCCTCACTTAGTGTGACATCGGGGTCAGCTTCTTTAGCGCGCGGGTGTTTGTCTTGAAGTAGTTGAAGCACTGTCTTTGAGCCTATTTTATCATCGGGTCGAAGTAAACTGCCGGTGTGTTTTGAAACGTTAAGAGACCTCATAGCCGAGGACAATTTCCCAGATCTGACTTGGTTTACGAAACTCTTTTTCCAATCGCAGGAGGTTCGATCATCTTTTCGTGAGGAGCGTTGACCCTGGAGAAAAGACGCCTCATTGAACAATTCTTCATAGAGCCCATCAGACCATAGCCTTATTCTCCGTGCAATAGACATGCAAACTGTTTTGCGATCATTACGCTTTGTACGTTGTAAAATCAAATGTCCCAAGACAATCGCTGTCATTATTGTATCAGATCCGGCGCAAGAATCTGTATATATTCTTGCTAGCTCATTTATAAAATCTCGAGATGCATTGCACTTTTGTAGACGGCATAGGTTCGGGATCCATTTGATTACATCCTCATAAATTGTCGGAATTGTGCAATGTGATTTAATTGTGGTTGGAATTGTTGGCGGCGAAATGTTGTTATTTTCCGAGTTAGGGTTCTCAAAAATGAGATCACTCGAAGTACGATTTTCGCATTTGAGAGCAGCACAGTTTATGTATCTCTTGTGATTTCGTGCGCATTTGCATCCCTTACACTTTGCGCTGGATCCGTTGCACGAACAGCACTTCATGTAAATGGCTGGCTTTCCCTTTGGCATATTGAAAGTTGATTATTCTTTTTCTCTTCTTTACTGTAATCTGGAATGTATGTTTATTAGAAACCAAATTTTTTTAAGGTCAAAAATAATTTTTTTTATTATTTTTATTTTTTAAAGAAAAGTTAATTTACAGAAATTAGGTTCCCGTAAACGGGCCTATAAATGAGATTTATTGTCAGGAATGATTGGATGTCTTCTACTTGATCGCGGCATTCGCAGACATAGTGAAGAAGCACGTGCAATCGAGAAGCTAATCTTGCGTTTAAGGTGAACCAACACATCACTATATTTTTCTGATTTTAACCTCGATGATATCGAGGCAATGTCCTTGAGTAGCTTAAGAGCTCGCGGTCCAACTCCTCCTGATGATGAAAAAATTAATGGTATAAACTTGCTTTCTTCCACACTGACAATTCTTTCATTGTATTTGCTGTTTTTGCGATTTTCATTATATTCAAAGGCGGCGAGAGGCGAACTGCTGGCATATGACGGAGCATGTACTGAAAAAACATTGACGTCAAAAAACGTCCGCTCATATCGATTGTCCTGTAGTCCATAACATGAAATGTCTAGGCGCGCATTGTTATTTTTCGTTGTTGAATTATTCATGAATTCTAAGCTGTCTGGAATCTTTTGCAAAGTTGGTTCGACTTCGACGCCGTGGCATATCTCTGATAATGCATAAGCGATCGTGTTCCGAATATCGTTGTGACGGATTATTGGTACACCACCGCGTTTACATGATAATGCGTGAATAATGCCATTTGTTGTACCGCATATACATGTTTTTTTGTTTAGATCTGGTGGATTCCATCCATATCTGGAACATATGGCATCCCTAAATTCATAAGAATGGAGATGAAAGTTATCAACGGCTAGAGGAAGCGCACTTAGCCATGATGAAGCGCAATTCTGAGTAGCATGGTTAATTGCATTCAATACTGCTTGTTGAGCCCTTTGTTTGACATCAATTAAACGGTTCTTGTAAACATTAATTCGTTGACAAGAAATACTTTTTATAACATCTGCTTGTACTTGTCGCAGAGTTTCTCCTGTATATTCAGAATCATAAGTATTACAGATTAGTTGTGCGTTTTCATACTCCAGTGTGGATGTGAAAATGGGGTCTAATACGCCTAGACCTCCTAGTTTAAGAGGTGAGGTCAATATTGTCCACCAATCATGATTCAAGGTTCGACTTGTTAAAGATGGTAAAAGCTTGTCTTTTAGTATGGTCAACAGCGTTGACAAATGCCCGCATTTAAATGTTGTATTTCTGAAAAAGTGAGTCCATTTCCATTGTACTGATTTTGTAAGACCGATATAAGATACATGTGGATCAACTTTGGCTATTTCTACTAAACGATCAAGTAGACGAGTCCAACTTTGAGATTTATCAAGTGCAACCGAATCTACATACTCGGTAGTGCCTATAGGAATGCCAAGTATCATAATACCATCCGATGATATTCCAATTTCTTTCAATGGACATGCTTGCTTCATTTCAGATGGATGAGTAAGCAGTTGTGTTTTCTTAGCGTTAACGAAATATCCGTATTGAGGTCCATCGCTTTTCAATACATTCCATACCATATTTAACTCGTCAATAGTACGGACAAAGTTTGCATCATCCGCAAACCAAACTTGTGTGATGCTGGGAACACTGTTTTTAAATTTGTTGATCAACGGAAGTGATGCCATGGAGAAAGCCGCCATAGCTAAGGGGTCCCCTTGTGTGAACCCCTCTCGAGAAAATATGCTTGTACCGCCAAGCACTAGTTGAGCGTCAGTTCTGTAAGTGTTTGCAAGAACACAAGCCAACGAAGGACAAATGTATTGTTATTGTGAATAGCAGCTTGTCGATTTAAAGAGTTAAATGCATTAGAAGCATCCACGACAAGAACACAGCGTTGTTTATTCGACATAAATGCGGATTTGACGGAATGAATAGCAAACTCAATTCCGCCACGTTGTGATGCTGCCAGTTGACTCTTTCCAGCCACGTCTTGCAAGTCGAATTTTACCACTTCAAGTATGGCTTTACATACTATGCGTCTCGTAACTTCACACACTCCTATCGATCTTATGCCCCCAGATTTCTTAGGGATAGCGACAAGCCTACATGTCGTAAACGCATCAATAACATCAGGAGGGATTTTATCAGTAGTTAATCGAATTGTGAATTCAGCCAAAGCCCTGGCAAGGTTACGTGAATGATTTTCGAAGCCTGTGAGTATGAATTTCCATAGGTTCGAATCACATCCTGACGGTCCTGCACTTCCGTTAGTCTTTTTACAAGCTTTGATGATAGCGTCTTCGTCAATTTGCGTGAAGCGTACAGAGTGATGTGTGATCGCTTCATGAATTGGTGATGACAGAAGAGAATCAGGATGTAGATTTTCTGGGATAGGGTGTAGATTTTCAAGCACTTCTTTGACAGATGAAGATCCAACCATAACATTAGGGCCTAGCGGACCTGACGAATCATTGTTATCAAGAATCGCGGAACTTGCAGCAACTTTCCCTCGTAACATTAGTCTAACATAATTCTTTTTCAAATCCGTCATATGTGAATTTTTCTAGGTTCACTAAAAGCTACTTGTAGGTAATTGGCCTCGTCAAAATGCTCTTTATATTTTTTTGTTGACCACAAAGCCAGTCTGTTCTCTAATGTTTTTCGAATCACGTTAACTTTTTTCGATGGAATTCTTTGGAGAACGCATTGTAAAAAACTGTAGCAGACTTAAGAACAGAGTTCTCATTATTATTTTTTCGTGCAACATCGAAATAGAAGTTTGCGATAGTATCAATTATAGTATTACTTGCAGAATATCGAGGGAGCACCATGATATTTGGCTTCCATTGAATAACCACTTGATATATTCCCTCAATATTACAAATTTCTAAGTTATTAGAAATTCCATTATTCACAGATACAATCTGAGAAGCATAAGTAATTACTGTTCTGTTTGCATGATTTTGATATGCATTTCTTTGCGAAGATTCTGATTCTATAGCGTTTCTGTATATATTATTTTCGGGAATTCCTGTTAAAATACATACATCGGACGATGTACTTTATATTCGTCTTATTGATACATCCGCCCACTCTACATGTTGTGCATTTTCAACCGGCCTTAACACATTTGCAGTTTTTGCATTTTGCAGCCTGTCCATTGCAATTGCAGCATTTCAATACACTGTCAGGACGTCCTTTAGGCATTATTTGTAATTTGCCAGAACAGTTATAAATTTTATGAGTTCAAAGCGGTGCTGTTCAAGAATCCACAAGTCTTAGCAATTTAGTTATTTTCGTCGCTAATCACAAACACTTACTACAGTCAAGGATAATATCTCTGTATGTTATTATATTGTATTTTTATTAGAAACCAAAATTGTTTTAAGGTCAAAAATAAAATTATAATAATAACAATAAAATTAGTTATTGATTAGTTAATAAAATTAGTGTTTTAAATAATAATAACAATAAAAATAAAATTTACAATTCATTATGTAATGACCTAAATGCTTACTTTGCTAAGCTGATTAAGAGTAAAAGCTTAAAAACATCTAAGATTATAATTTGGAAAGATTACATATTTGATGAAATTAAAAAAAGAAATGAAGATAACAAACAATTATAAAAGAAATTACAAAAATTAGGTTTCCGCAAATAGGCCTAGAAATAGTGAGAGACCCCGAATGGTTCAGTTGGAAGGCAACACGCTAGTGCGGCCGAGGGGCTCAGATCTCTCTAGACCTGACGGCGTGAAAATGTTGAAGAAGTTTCAAGAAGTTGTGTTTGACAAATATTAAAGGTTTTTCTGATGTTTCTAACGATATAGTCATTATAACATATATATGTATATCCTTTTCCGAATATAAGATTAATTAATTTTTCTAATGCATCTTTAATATCTACTAAATCTAGATTTGTATAAAGCGTACTAAAATCGTATTTATATTTTGAAAATTTATTCCTTTTGTCTGTTCTAAAAATTCTTTTGTAGAATTAATACTGAAATAGTGTTTTATACCAGTATTAATTTCGATTACCTTACAATATTTTTTAAAGTGTGCTTTAATTACTATAAGGACCTAGGTTATCCAATAGAACCTAGGTTTTATTGGATTTTTATGTAATTTTAGATTCCAATATAATATAGGTATAGTTTTATTATCTAATTCAACCTTTATACCCTTTTTATCCATTATAGAACAGTGACTTGTAATAATTGTTTCTAAACTCAACTCACTACGTTCATATGTTGGATTTACATTTAAATCATTATAATTAACTTCTTGCCAATTTTCTTGTTTGCACTCGTCCAAAAAGGAAATAAAACAATATATTTTTCAAATCTAATTAATTTATTAAGTAATGATTTTAATATAATATATTATTTATCCATATATTTATATTTACTTGATGGTTTAATTTTTGTTAGATGTGCGTTATAATTATTATAACATATATATGTATATCTTTTTCCGAATATAAGATTAATTAATTTTACTAACGCTTCTTTAATATCTACTAAATCTAGATTTGTATAAAGCGTACTAAAATCGTATGTATTTATATTCTGAAAAATTATTCCTTTTGTGTGCTCTAAAAGTTCTTTTGTAGAATTAATACTTAAATAGTGTTTTATACCGGCATTAATTTCGATTATCCTTCAATATTTCTTGAAGTGTGTTATAATTATTTTAAGTATTTTATAAACAGAAAGTGGTTTTAATGCACATTTAAAATAACTACGTATGAACGTGGGCTTTATTAGATTTTTGTGTAATTTTGGATTAATATAGGTATAGCTTTATTATCTGATTTAACCTTTATACCCTTTTTATTCAATATTGAACAGTGACTTGTGATAATTGTTTCTAAACTAAGATCACTACGTTCATATGCTGCATTTACATTTAAATCATTATAATTAACTTCTCTTATCTAAAGCCGGAAAAAGATACATAAAGCGTGATACATGGCTCTGCACGGAAGATGTAAAAGGAAAAGTCAAAGACAAGAAATAACTATTTCATGCATATCTCAGCTACATTATAAAGACAAACTGTCATGCATACCATTTAGAAAAGAGAAAAGCTTAGAAGGCCATTGTAGTTGCCAGAGCCGTTCACAATGATAATGTCCAAAAATACTCAATACGCGCGTTGGTGAGCGAGACCTATTTCAGTATGTAAAGTGAAGGCATCAAAACACGCAGGATATCGAAAGGTTTTACTGCATCAATTGAAGGGACTGAAAATTATTAATAGATCGACAGAAAGTTCGAGAGAGATGCGTGATCATTTTGAGGAAACTTAAAATGAAGAGTTTTCTCATTTTCGATGTCAGAAGTTGCATTATCGTACGGTTTATTACATCAAATAAGTGAGGACGAGGTGATAGAAGCATTAAAGTCTATGATGACAAGTAAAGCCACAGTGTCAGACGACATTGCGATTGAGCTCTTGTAGGCAAAAAGCTGGGACCCAGTCCTTTGGCTAGCCAGCTTCTTCAACAAGATAGTTGATAAACATAGGATACCGAGCGGTTGGCAAAGCAGTATCACCATATCGATATGGAAAAAGAATGGGAATTCAGCTGACGACTCCAATTACCGCTCAATTCGATCGCACTCGCAAACTATGAAAATATTCGAGAGTATTCTAGACAAGCGTATCCGAGACATTGTTGATATATGCGCAAACCAAACAGGTTGGTCAAAAATTGTGGCACTGCTAACGCTCTCCATGCAGCACGACTGACACTCGAAAATCACATAAAGAAAAATCACTTATATACTAGTCATAATGAACAAGAAGGGGAATTCAGCTGACTGTTCTTGTTTGTAAGAATTAAATACACATATATCATCAATATGTCGAAACATATATTTCATACCTTTATACAATTTAGATTTATTTTTTAAACAGTTATTAACAAATTCATATTCTATAAAGCATAAAAATAAGTCAGCTATAATTGGGCTACTATCGGAACACCTTTTATTTGTCTTATTTATTTTTTCACATCTTTAAATTGTTCAGATTTATTTTTGAAACAGTTTTGAGCAAATTTATATTCTATGAAGCTTAAAAACAAGTCAGCTATAATTGGGCTACTATTACATTACCATCCATAGAAACACCTTTACTTGTCTAAATATAGATGTCGCTACTTTTAAATAATTTTGATTTATCAAAATATTTAAGGATTCTATTAATTCAATTTTATCCCTATATTTATATTTACTTGATGGTTTAATTTTTGTTAGATATGCGTTATAGTTATTATAACGTATATATGTATATCTTTTTCCGAATATAAGATTAATTAATTTTACTAACGCTTCTTTAATATCTACTAAATCTAGATTTGTATAAAGCGTACTAAAATCGTACGTATTTTTATTATGAAAATTTATTCCCTTTGTATGTTCCAAAAATTCTTTTGTAGAATTAATACTGAAATAGTGTTTTATACCAGTATTAATTTCGATTACATTACAATATTTTTTGAAGTGTGCTTTAATTACTTTAAGTATTTTATTCATATAGACATAAAGTGGTTTTAATGTACACATGGTTTTATTGGATTTTTATGTAATTTTGTATAGTTTTATCTGATTAAATTGTTAAACCTCTTTTATCCATTATAGAACAGTTACTTGTAATAATTGTTCCTAAACTTAAATAAATAAGTTCAAATGTTGCGTTTACATTTAAATAATTAAGCTATTTAACCGTAAAGCTTTTTACGTATGAAGACAAAGGTTAATCAGGTATATTTTGTTATTTGATATTTTCTTTTATAATTCTTTTGTTATTTTCATTTTCTTTTTAATTTCATCAAATATATTCCAAATTTTAATATTTGATATTTAAATTTTAATACTTAAGCTTCCACTATAAATAAACTTACCAAAGAATTGTAAATTTTATTTTTATTGATATTATTATTTTAATTATATTTCTTCAGACAGAACTTGAGCCTATAACTGCAACCATCTCGCAACTCCAATCTTCATCAGATACTCTCTCGGTGGAGTCGATATTGCATGAAGTTATTCTATGGAAACCAAACCTGTTTAGACTACCAAGATGCATCGGATCTAAGCGATTTATCTCAGAGCTTGCACGGATATATGAATTAGCATCCACAAACGATTGCTCGCTTTCACTCGCGGTTGTCATCAGTCAGTTAATCCTCCAGCGCCCTGCTAAAGCGAACCCTAAGCAACTAAAACAAATTCTCGATCGCAGACTTGATTGTTGGACAAGCGGAGATATGCAAACGCTGCTCAACGAAGCTCGTTTTCTCCAGTCTCAGTCTTCCCACAAGCTATATGATCCTCTAAATAATGATATTCTGAAAACTGTTCAGAAGCTTGTTCTTGGTGGGAAAATGACAGCTGCTGTCAAATTACTTGAATCAAATGATGGTACAGGGCATCCTCTTCGAATAGACGAAATAATAGACGGCCAAACAGTGAGACAAATTCTTATTGATAAGCATCCGATGGCTTTAGCAAAATCTGATGACGCCATTCTGCGCAGGCCTATCGATGACATTCCTGAGTTTAACCCAGTTGCATTTGATTCTATTGACTTTGAACTGATCGTTGCCAACTCTAAGAAAGTAAAGGGAGAAGCGGGCCCGTCCGGATTAGATGCAAGAGCATGGCATTGAATGTTGGTTGACTTTGGGGCAGAATCGAAACGTCTAGCTGAATCACTTGCATCTTTCGCTCAACAATTAGCATTAAATCCAATCTCACAGGAGTCGATGACAGCCTTCACCGCTAGTCGCCTTATTCATATTAGCAAAAATCCTGGCGTACGTCCTATAGGAATAGGAGATGTTTCCAGACGCATTATATCTAAATCAATATTGAAAATAATATCACCCCAACTGCAAACAATATGCGGGAACGTCCAATTCTGCGCCTCGCAGCGTGCTGGCACCGAATGTGTTATTCACGGTATTCGTGACTCGTTGAAGAGAAATCCTACATTCGTGCTACTCACAATAGATGCTGACAACGCATTCAACAGAGTGAATAGAATGACCGCTCTCTCAAACATGCCAAATATCTGTCCAGCATTGAACACAGTCCTTTCTAACCTATACAGAAAGCCGACACTGCTAACAATTGACAGTGAATTCTTACTATCTGCTGAAGGATTTACACAGGGCGACGTCTTTTCGATGGCAGCATTTGCCTCTGCAACACTTCCGTTACTACTCCGTATCAAAAGAACTTGCCCAAACATTAAACAGTTATGGTACGCAGACGACGGCAACCTCATAGGTTCCCCACAAGATGTCATTGAAGCATTTAAGTTGCTTCAATCCTTCGGCCCCTCATATTGCGTACACTTGAATCCGGGAAAATGCAAGGTATATTCCCACGGGAACGACATCTCGACTTTCCAATCGCGTCTTGATAACGCTGGAGTCTCCATCGTTGAGGATGGCTTACCCGTTCTTGGAGTACCAATCGGATCAGCCGAATACATAGAGACGTTTATACGATCATCAGTTTCCTCCATTTGCACATTAGTGTCACAGTTGAAGAAAGTAGGAGAGTTAGACACTCAGGTTGCATACGTATGCTTAATTAAGTCTATTCAGCATAAATGGACACATACTCAACGATGCTATGAATGCCCCTCTGCGTGGTTCGCACCTCTGACACTGAAACTAAAGTCTACAATATCACATCTTTTTGACATTGATATTTCTCAAGACGATATCTTATGGCGCACATGCCAGTTGAGTTTTCGCAACGGCGGTTTATGCATTAGAGATCCGTCCACGTTACCAAGCAACGAATATCGATCATCGACCTCAGTGTGTGAGCCAAGCATACAAGGATATATTGGCTCGGTACTTAATTCTATGCAGGAGACAATTATTAAAAATCTACGGGCAGCAAAAGCCTCTAGTGAAAAGCTTGACCAAGAAGATATTTTGAGCAATGCGAGTGGAATTCTGTGTACCGCAATTGAGCATGCTTCAACAACAGGGGCTTCGTCATGGCTATCCGGATATCCTACATTCGATCGAGCAACTCGATTAAGTAACATCGAGTTTTGTGATTCTATTTCTTCTAGATACGGAATTACGCCTAAATCCGCACCAACTCAATGTAAATGTAAGCAGATTAATACAGTTGCACATGCTCTCTCATGCCCATTCGGTGGTCTTCCGTCGATGCGACACGATGCCGTGCGCGATTTTATTGCCTATCAGCTAAGAGAAACATCGTATAACGTACAAGTCGAGCCGCTGCTTACACCAGTCCCGCCAAACTTTGACTTTAGAAACGGCTTAACGACAAAAGACCGTGATGCTAGGCTCGACATTGCATGCTCAGGGTTGTATGGTGATAGGAGTGAGTGAACTTTCTTCGACATTTGCTTGTTTAACGCTTTCGCTCAGTCCAACTCCTCCAAGACACCAGAGTCCTGCTATAAGTACCACCAACAGCGAAAGCGCAGTAAATATCTCGAAAGAATAACAGAGTTCGAGCGGGGGTCTCTTGTACCCGCCGTCTTCTCATTCTCAGGTGAAAGCGGTGAAAATGCCACACAACTTTTAAGACGGATCGCATCTAAATTGGCAAATAAGCGAGCAAGCAGATACCCCGACGAGCTTACAAAGCTTAGAACGCGTCTAGGCCTATTACTTGCAAAAATGACATCGCGATGCATCAGAGGAACGCGATCTGCAATCGGACGTCCAGAATTTTGAACCCAAACTGAACTTAATTATCATTTACGGGCCCATTTGCGGGTAACCCAGAGATTGTAAAATAATAATAAAAAAAATTAATTATTAATAAATTTTTTTTTTTTTTTTTTTTATTTTTTTTTTAAAAAAAAAAAAAAAATTGATAAATTAATAATAATACATTTATGATTTGTCATGTTTTACAATTCTAGCGTCTGGCTACAAACGCCCTGCATGGACATTGATACTACTCGAGCCATCATTCTCGACAAACGGCATCTGTATGTGTGTATTATCTCGGCGTAATTCTGTGGTCCTTGCAAAGCATGCATTGATGCTACCTTTTTTAACACAGTGTTAGCCGCGTTTCCCAATCCACCCGTTGTTGACATAACAAATGGATGAAAATGAGCCCGCTCAATTCTGTTTATACGTTCTTTGTATTTGCCATTCTTCCTTTCCTCGTGATATACAAAGGGATTTGACATGTGACTCGTTGCATACGATGGAGCAAAACTATTAAAAATGCAAATGTCCAGGAAGGACCGCTCCGTCACATGTCCGAATAGGCCGTTACACACAATGTCTGCCCTTGCATTACGATCCCTAGTCGTCGATGTTGCTTCAAATGACGTGGTCTCGGGTACATTCTGTAATATTGGTTCTTGGATTACCCTTCGACATACTTTTTGAATTTGATTCGCAAGTTCACTCTTAATGCTATTGTGGCGTACAAATGTCATTCCTCCAGTTCTGCAAGACAGTATATGTGCGACTTCATTGCTTTTACCGCATTCACACCTTCCATGATTCGAGGTTTGCCAGTCATAACGAGCTAACAGAGCATCGTGAAACTCGCGAGTATTAAGGAACAAATCTTTAGCTCCGTGATTACTGCTGAGCCACGCCGAAGCTCCACTTTTGCTCGCGTTTTCAAAAATTGTAAATAGATCTCTGGGTGATAATTCTATTATACTTTGCCTGTATCGTACTGTCTCTCTCTTGTTACATTCTTTGATTTCTTTGTATATTTGCTTCTGCTGGGTTTCCAAGTCATCACCTATTAGACCTTTCATTGCGGGATTACAAATCTTGACCGAGTTTTCATACTCTGAACCGCACGTTCTTAATTGGTTTATGATTCCCAGCCCTCCAAAACGATTCGGGAGTGATATTATCATCTCAGCTTCGTTGTCCTGACCTATGTATCCCAGCATTTCAGGTAGTACATCATTGAACAGCTTAGAGTGGAATGGCTTTAACCACGCTTGTTGCATATAGCACGTACGTTCAATATACGATAATTTGGGTTGTATCGCCTTTGTTAGAAGTAGATAGCTAGCGAAAGCCTCCTGAGTGCTAACGCTTTGTAGTTTATCTAAAGTATTCTTCCATTTCTCAACTAAATCTGAACATTTGTTGTGCACAAAATCATATTCTCCAATAAAACTTCCTAGATATTTAACTCCATCCTTCCTCATAGCAACTCCTTGTTGAGTTAAAGCAACTGCAGCATTTTCAACTAAATCTTTATGAGCTAATAGTGTACACTTCCGGGGATTGATGAAGTATCCAAAGGATGGACCACATCTCTGTAGCTCTTTCCATATTTTTTCCAATTCTGCTATTGTGCCGACGCATCCCCCGTCATCAGCATACCAAACGTGTTTCGCACCCGGCGCCACTTCCTTTAAACGGTTGATCAGAGGAATGGACGCCAGGGCAAAAGCTGCCATTGCTAGAGGATCACCCTGCGTAAAGCCTTCGGCGGAGTGTAGTACCGTACCATTCACGACCAGATCGGATGTGCGTCCATATGTGTTATGTAGGATTTTATCCAGGGATGGACAAATATATTTTATATTTCTGAGTGCCAGATTTCTGTTTATTTGGTTGAATGCATTTTTCGCGTCTATCAGGAGTATACATGAGTCTGGTGTCTTTTCAAATGCCTCTCGCATTGTGTGAACCGCCACTTCCGTTCCACATCGCTGACCCGCACAAAGTTGAAAATTGTTACAAACAGAAGTGATATCTTTGGATACGTGGTTCAGTACTACTCGTCCAATGATTCTTCGTAATGTTTCTCCAATTCCAACTGGCCTCACTCCTGGGTTCTTATCAAGAGGTACGAGGCGGCTGACTGTGTATGCATCTAATCGTATCGGATCAATTGTGTCCATCGCTATTTTGATTGTAAATTCGCATATTTGGATAGCCAACTTGCTAGATGCATTTCCATGATGTGTCAGAAAGTTTTTCCAGCCATCCGCGTCGACTCCAGACGGACCAGCAGATCCCGTTGTAATCCTCGCTGCATGGATAATGTCAGCTGGAGTCAGGTCACTGAATCTTACGTCATAGTGTTCAACCCTGCCTTCTACATCGCCTTGTAGTACGAATTCTTCATTAACAGGTTCAGGCGTAGGATGAAGATCTTTAAGAATTGATAACACGGTTTGGTTGTCTATAATACTGTCTAAATCAAGAACACCTCGATTTTCTTTTGTATCTAGTGTCCGTGAAGCTTTACCTATCTTGCAATTTCGAACCAAGTTAATAATCCTCTTTATTTCGCATTTGGTTTTTCGACTTCCTAATTTAATTGAGTGATATTTCATTTTTTGTAAATATTCCGCTTCAGCCATGAGTTTTAGCAGATCATTATTTCTCCAAAGTGTGATTCTTCGCGCCAACGTTTTTCTTATAAAACTTGTCTTGCGACTTGGAATGCGTTGTAGAATTAGCTGGCACATTACCGTCGCCTGTTTTAGAGGATCGTAGTCAGTTCGCTTGTCGGTATTAAAGTGCGCGAAGCATTCAGTTAACATATCGATAAATTCCTTACTATCATTACAAATTGGTAAATCCATTAAATTTGGTATCCAATGCTTTAAATTATTGAATAATGTGTCGATTATATTTGCGGAGTTCTGTTGACTTAATGATCCAAAAATATGTCCGATAGCTTGTGATTGGTTTCTTGAGTCGATTTGGGATCTTAGCGTTTTTTGAGATAAAGCTGCATCTACATCTGTGGTGGCAACGATTGAGTCATTCGAGTTGTGGGTTAGACAAGGATCAACTAGTTTGCGTGTACAGTGTGGGGCTACACAGTTTAAACATTGTTTCTTTGATTTTGCACAAGGACACCGAATACAACGGGCGGCACTTGAATTACAGTTGCAACATTTGGGTATTGAGGAAGGAACACCGCGCGGCATGATGATAATAATATGTGTCAGATTATCCTTTTGTATGTTTATTGTATGTTTATATGTTGTAAATTGTAAGTAGTTAATGGGTATCAAGATAGTTTTTCATTTTTCTTTTGTAATTCATTTTTCTTTTCTATTATTAATAAATAATTTTTTTATTATTATTTTTCTTTGTTATTCAAGCTTTGAATAACAAAATAATAATACTAGATATTATTTTAATTATTATATTATAATTATTTTTATTACAAAAAATTTTAAATATTTACCAGTAAACTATTTAATTCTATTAAAGTCTAGATATGCAAAAACTTAACTTAAATTTGTATATTTTAGTATGTGTTTGCACATTTCCAAATCACTATTTATAAATGTGAAAAAAATTTCCGTTTTTAAAAACATTGTAAACAAATTTATAAAAAAAATATTAAATCATCATGTCAAGTGTTTTGATCGGTATTTTTACAGTCGAGCGATTTTACTTACATTAACTCTTCTCCCTTTTAGCCAGGCTTGATACCGTAGTTGGTGCTGTTAGAATTTAATTAATTAACAATAATCATCTAAAGCATCAGATAGTATGAAATGAAAATGTATGCTTTTAATAATAAATTATCACTCATAATTAGAGACTAACTAATGTAATCAAAAATATTGATATACTTTATCAATACCATCTCGAAAAATTATAATTTCGCATAGAATAAATTAAATAAGCTGAGTCTACGTATTTTATATTGCAAATTAAAAATAATTCAAAATAAAAGTTAAATAGCTAAATAATAAGAAATTAATTAATAATAAATAATTCTTATAGGATTTTATATAATTTATATCAAGATATATTATAAACTGAAATTAAAAATAAAAATCAATTTTTATGAATTGACTAATAAATAACAGACGTTGTATCAGAATAAGGATTAGAGGTCATCAGGAGGAACTGCTATGCTATCAGGTTTCGGCCCCTAACTCCTCTACCCAACATAGCAGCGGGGCCAAATACATGCTAATGATGTATTTCCTCTGAAATAACTATCTAGTATCTTATTCTAATGCAAAGTATATTATTTATTATCCATCCATAAAAATTTGCCACTTAAGAGTTTAAATTTATTCTTTATATTATTGTGTTGATTTATATATTTTACTATTTTCTGCTTGATGTTATTTTTATAGTAACCTAGTTTAAAATATGTATCTATTAAATTATTTAAATGATTTTGAAGAAAGCCAATATCATTACATATTGTTGCAATTCTTAAAATTTCATTATTTAATGTATTATATTTTATATTATATGGTATGCATGAATGCTCATGCAAAAATATGTTTCTTGTAAATTTAAATATGTCACCTTACGATATAAATTAATAGTAGTTTTAGTTAATGTTAATTTAATGTTCATATCTAGATATACACCTTCTTTATCATTAATATTGGTTTTGTTAAGAATAAGGCTTTCTGGATAAATGTGCTCACTAATTGAATAAAAATTATTAGAATTAAATACACATAATATCATCAATGTATCGAAACATATATTTCATATATTTATATTGTTTAGATTTAGTTTTTACACAGTTATGAACAAATTCATATTCTATAAAGCTTAAAAACAAGTCAGCTATAATTGGGCTACTATTACCTCTTATTGATATATAAGTTTTAACCTACATTTTTTATAACACTAGAATAAATAATGCAAATATATGATCAATGTGCTCTTATATTGTACAGGGTGTTTAAACATCGAGAGGAATAGAAAAAGAAAATTATTTACAAATTTTCGACTATTGCAATAGTCTTTTCAAGTGTTATGTTTTGACACTTGAAAAAAAGGCATATACTTGAAAAGACTATTGTAATAGTCGAAAATTTATGAGCAATAATTTCTTATTTTGTAAGTAGAAGAATCACCAGTTATAATAAAAGATTCAAAGAAGGAAATTCGATTTTTATTTCAAAAGCCTCACAACGTTTCGACGGGTACTCCCACTATCGTCAGATACATCAACAAAACACTCAAAGCGGGCGAGTTTCCGTTTATTTAGTAACAATGACGTCACGTCATAGTTGCAATTGCGCTGCTTCTCGTGAGCATTGAAAGTGACGTAATAACACCGCTTTGATGGCTTTGTTGTAATAAACCTTCGCAAGGTGAAAAATTCAAACGCAGGGATGAACAAAAAAATAAAAATCTAAAACAGATGGTAAATAAGAAAAAAGAGGAGATAGAAAGAAATAATCTAAAATAATAGTATGAAGGAGATTTAGGTTAATTTAGGTTAATTCTCTTTCCTCCTTTTCTTTTTTTTTATTAATTTACCAATTAATAGATTAATTAATTAATTTGTTCTAAATTCTTCGTTTTTACTTATTTTTGTTTATTCCCCTGCTTAAATTTTTTCACCTGGCGCGGTGGTTTATTCCAACAAAGTTATCGAAGCGGTGCTACCATGTCACTTTCAATGCTCACGAGAAACAGCGCAGTTGCAACGATGCTGTGACGTCATTGTTACTATATAAACGGAAGCTCATCCGCTCCGTCATTTATAAAGTCGATCTCGTTATTAATCTATTTATTATTATCTAAGAAATAAACGGGTCGCTAGGTGCCAGTCGATTAAGTATTAAACTGGCACCTATTAACAATTAGCTACTTCGTGGAGCGGCCCAAGCAACGTATGTTCGACATTCGTCGATCAACGGCTAAATAATTGGCCGGCTTGCATAAGCCGTAGGGATAGTTCTTTCATAGACTATCTCAGATTCCTCCGATGACTCCAACAGCGGATTAGACAATGGACGAAAAGGCGGAAGAGAGTTACAGAGGCTTGTTTTCTTATAGTACTGATGTTGGATCATCAAAGAATATTGGAAACTAGAGATAGCCGAACAAACAAAATCACTCCGATGACTCTAACGGCAGATTGGACAATGGACGATAAGGCGGAAGAAAGTCTCGGAGACCTGTTTCCTTACAGTAGCGATGTTGGATCATCAAAACATATCGGGAACAAGATATAGCCGAACAAACAAATCACGAAAATGAAAATGACAAGCAACAAATTTACAAAACATAAATCAAGTGCGAAGAACAATGGTCAACTCACCACTAAAAAGTTTTCATAGTTAATTAAGGATTTTTTATTGTCGAGTGCCGTGTGACCAGGTAGTTCTAAAGAGACAGCGAAAGAGGCATCAGTATTCGAAGCGGACTAGCCTTCATGCAGGAAAGTGGAATGTCATCTCGCTGGCTGTGAAGAAACAGAATTAATTGAAGAGATGCTTCGTTTGGTCTTAAAGTAGTCGAAGTAAGTTCTCTTCACTTTTCTGGAACTGGAACTAAACTTTTAGATCAAGGTCGGACCTTGAACTATTCGGGAGTTACTAACGGAAAGCGACGACAGGCGGGTGTAGGGATACTTTCAAGTCCCCGTTTGTCGTTCGCGGTATAGAGGTTTAACACAATGAACGGAAGGCTGGCGTCTCTGAGATTTTTAGTCAAAGAGGGAAAGGGGATAACTGATGCGAGTAGTGTTGAATTATTGCACTTTTGTTCCCATAACAATTTGTGCATAACCAACACCATGTTTGAACATAAGAAGATCCATAGATGCACATGGCATCAGGATTCTCAAAGTCAACGATTAATGATCGATTTTGTAATCGTTTCATCTGATCTGCGACGTTATGTTCAGGACACTCGTGTGAAGAGGAAAGCTGAGCTGCCGACCGATCATTTCCTTGTAGTTAGTAAACTTCGATGGCCGGATTGGATGCTAGACAAGCCTGGTAAACCCAAACGTTGTGTGAGGGCGTGCGGGGACATCTAGCAGATGTTTATGTCAAAGAATGTTTTTCTGGCTTTATCCAGGGGGATTTCTCTCAGTTGTCAGAAGAGGTGAAGAGCATTGATCAGGAATGAGAGATGTTCAGATACTCGCAAGGCATTAGGTACTTGTCGCGAAGGAAATACTCGAACTTCTTGGCGGCACCAACAGTTAGACATTTTGTTCAACAGAAGGCAACTTTGATAGATAAATCAGTGGAAGCTGTAGACAATTACCGAAGGACAAGAAGAGATTCAGCTCGAGCAGTTACCGACGCGAAGTAGGCGGCTTGTGAGAAGTTTGGAGAGCACTTAGAACTTGATTATAGGTCAGCTTCGAAGATGTTCTGGAGAACGATCAGGAATCTTTGTGTTGGAAAGCAGAAAACTCATCATAATGTATATGACAATAAAGGATCTATGCTGACTGACATTGAAGAAATTTTTGGTTGTTGGAAAGAGTTAGGAGTCTCCTTAATTCGATCGATAAGCCTTTTCTTGTAGAAGTAGAGCCTTTAGAACCCACAGAAGAGCTCATTACTTTGGAAGAGATCATTGATGTTGTTAAAGAACTTCGTAATTGCAAGTCTTCTGGAGTAGACGAGATTTGACCTAAGCTTTAAAGGTTTTTGACGTTGTTGGCATGAATTTGCTAACACGTAACTTAAACGTTGGATTGAAGTCGGACAAGGTTCCTAGTGAGTGGCGAAGTGGGGTCGTAGTATCGATCTTAAAGAAAGTTAACAGAAGAGTGTGTTCCAATTATCGCGGTTTCACTCTTCTTAGCCCAACTGATAAGTTATTTGGTAGAATTTTTGTGTAAAATTGTAGGATATTGTCGTAGGTAATTGTATTTATTGTAGGAAATTGTAGGATACGATTATACTTGAGGAGCAGTTGCAAGAGGAACAATGCGGCTTTGTCCAGGTTGCGGAACTACGGATTAGCTCTTTACTCTCTCAACTATTCTTAAACGGTCTTGGGAGTTCGCTCAACCGGTCTACATGTGTTTTGTAGATATGGAAAAGGCGTTCGACCGAGTTGCTCGAGAGAGGTTGTGGGGGGTACTAGAGGAGTATGGAGCAGCACACTATCTTCGGGTAGCTGTGGCTTCTCTGTATAAACAGAGTATTAGTTGTGTTCGTGTTCTAGGTAGATATTCTGATTCATTTTTAGTAGGCGTTGGGTTTCGTCAGGGCTGTCCTTTGTCTCTACTTTTGTTCCTTGTATACATGGACAAAATTTCGAGACGGTTTGCTGTGACGAATGTTGGTCTTTAGTTTGGTTCCATCATTGTACCATCTCTGCTCTTTGCAGATGACGTTGTTTTGTTGACTTCTTGTCCAGAGGATTTACAATGCCTACTAGATCGATTCATGATGGAATGCCAGGCGGCAGGGAAGTTGGTTAGTACCTAATAAACTGTCTCTATGTGTTTGTCTCGGATTCAGATTCCAATGTCAATCTAGATTGGGGGAAAGATTCTTCCTGATGTGGATGATTTCAAGTATCTTGGGTATTGTTCTCGCGGAACGATATGAACATCAAGGATATTGAAAAGCGGATTTGTGCAGCTTACGCACCAATGCGTTCTTTGTACAGGTCTGTCATGGTGAATCGGGAGTTGAGTCTTCGGGCAAAGCTTTTGGTTCGTGCACTGCCTCCACGACCCGACACCCGGACCAGTGGTTGATAGGAAAAAAAATTATATTATTTGTTTTTACTTGTCAAGAAATTGTTGTTGTAATAAATAAACAACAATTATTATTTAATAGTTTATTTATTGTTATCTACTATCAACAATCTGTGAACTTGCCATGTATTACTGAATGTTGGCATTGTGTTAGCCATGATTTTGGTATTAAGCGTATCCGCTTATTAGAATTCTATGCTGTCGACAAATCTTGTATCTTTCCTAGCGAATGCCACGCTTCCCTTTCTAACTATGGTATCATCATTGCCTTTTCTCGTTATCATCTTCTTTTAAAACAGATTAGTACCCCTTTTACTCCAAAAACGTTCGAACTTCTTCTCTGTTGAATTTCACATCTACCATCCCATTTAATATATAAATGGGATTTATATATACATCCCATTCATATACCTCCCAGGTTCAAGTACATCTTCCACCTCATTCTTTGTCGAACTTTATGGTTTAATCTCACACACTTCATTCACCTACATCTCTACTCTTGTACTTGGTGATTTTAACATTCGTTTAGATAATTCCCATCCTAATACTATGAAAATGGTCACATTTTTCAATGATTACTCCATAATACCAACTTATGCGACTCATAATCTTGGTGGAATTTTTCAACTGTATTGCTTTACCCACTCATTCTGAGCTGCACTACTCTATTTCCACATATGATCCCGGATTTTCTAATCACTTTCTACTGTTGTTATGCCTAAATCTAGGTGTTTAACCATCTAATATAGCATTCTTCTCCCGTTTCTGGAACAAATTACAATCCGATTATCTTATTTTCGCAATCTCTCGTTGCTCTTGACCTCGCCGCTGAGTTCACAACTAACTACTAACCAGTTATCCTCTTTATTTGACTCTGGGTTGACAATTTACTAACAACCATTCTACTTCATTAAAGTTGGGAAATGTCATCCGAAATGCATTTAATTTTTCATCCTGGTAGATTTTATTGTTTCATTTTAAAGAACTCTAATAGATAATTTCACCAGATACACAATTTCATTAGGTTTCAATGTTTTGATATCCAAAAGTTTATACTCAAAACTGATAAAAATATATGAAAATAAACATTTTAATTTAGTGTCGGAGAGCTATTATATGACAAAGCAGTTGTTCGACTGTAAATTCCACAATTGTTAAAGTCTGTTAGATTTTACGCATTTTGAATGTAAAACATATGCTAGCTTCTATATAATATTAATAATTGGCAGATATCCTTGCTTTCTTTGAAGTCTTCTGCATATGATGTCGCATTTTTGAAGAGTGTACCCCTCTTTAAAAGTTGCATAATTCCACGTGTTGAACTGTAAGTTGAGCTTTTTTATTGTCGAGTTTTAAATGCTCGACAACATTAGAAAACTGGAATACATCACGCAAATTCTAAGCAAATTCTAAGTAATGACATGATATCTTTAAAAATAATGATTTTCTGTTGCTGGAGTAACAAGAATGAATCCAATGAACTAATGGGGAAGAATACAACACAGAACCATTCCGGTTCCTTGCGTCATTATAGTTCGATATGAATAACCTGATTACTTTTTTACTCTGGGTATTTTATATATTCTGTATAATAAATTTTCTTCAATAGAGCGCATGCGGCTGCGTTTATTTTCAAAATTGAAAACTACATAAGCAAAATGATGTGAATAATGTTTATCTGGAAACTTCTTAATCGATGTTGTTCTGAGAAGAGAAAGACCGGTATTGCTTGTTACGATAACATACCTGATTATTCCGATAGCACTGAATACCGTAAGTTATGACTTTCACCGAATATTTATAATTTGAAAATTTAAAATTTAAATTACGCAATTATTAAATTTATATCTCTGTTATGAAATTTTTATTAAATCACACACATATGATTATCATTTATAATATCATTAATTATTTTTGCTTAATTTTTATTGTTAATTATACCAATAAAAATCGTTGTATAATAGTTAAATAATTTACATTCAATAAGCAAACAAATTTATCCAGGTAGCTTCATTCTTAATAAAATCAATATTAATGATAAAGAAGGTATATATCTAGATATTAACATCAATTAAAGCTACTTTTAATTTATAACGTAAAGATGATGTACATTTTCAAATATCATATTTTGCTAAATTAAATTTTAAGAATTGCCATAATATATAATGATATTGGTTTCTTCAAAATCAAAAAGAATTTATGCTGCAACTTTTTTACAGCACGAATAGGAAAAAATGACTAAAACCTGTAACGCAAAAGTTTTAAAAGCATTTTGTTCATGCCGAAACTAAAATTTCATAAGAGGTTTTATATTTTAAGAATAAAAAAGAATTTAAGGATAAATTTGTATGTATAAAGTTAATAATTGACCTCGAATTAGTGAATTAGTGAATTACCAATATCAATGATAAAGAACATATCTAGAAATGACAATTAGATATTTATGCAATAAATATCTAATTATCTATTTATCTAATAAATATCATAAAATACGAATTTGTTAAGACGCAAATAGATACAAATCGTTGTATTATAGTTAAATAATTTACATTCAATAAGCGAACAAATTTATCCAGGTAGCCTCATTCTTAATAAAACTAATATTGATGATAAAGAAAATATATATCTAGATATGAACATTAAAATAAAATCATTAAAAACTAATTTTAATTTATATTGTAAAGATGACATTTAAATTTACAATAAACATGTTTTTGCATGAGCATTCATACATACCATATAATATAAAATATAATACATTAAATAATGAAATTTTAAGAATTGCAACAATATGTAATGATATTGGCTTTCTTCAAAATCATTTAAATAATTTAATAGATACATATTTTAAACTAGGTTACTATAAAAATAGCATCAAGCAGAAAATAGTAAAATATATAAATCAACACTGTAGTATTAAAAATAAATTTAAAATGATTAGCGGAAAATTATATTAAATACGTATACTCAGTTAGCTGATTTGATTCTTGTAATATCGTCTACAATAAAAAAATCAACATTTTCTAATCATCAATACATTGCTTACATTTATTTACAAACTTCTCAGCAATATTTGTTAATGGCTTCAAACTTCAAAAATTAAAGCAATACCCGTGAACTATGGACTTTATCCGTGATTTGCATTTGCTTAATAATTTTATTTCTATCTCTTTCAGTCTTCTTCGTAGACCATAATCTTAACTTAACATTATCATTGACTTCTATGTTTTCCACTATAAGCTAAAGAAGATATTAACATTAAATTAACATCAATTAAAACTACTTTTTATTCATATCGTAAAGATGACATATTTAAATTTACAAGAAACATATTTTTGCATAAGCATTCAGGCATACCATGTAATATAAAATATAATGCATTAAATAATGAAATTTTAAGAATTGCAACAATATGTAATAATATTGGCTTTCTTCAAAATCATTTAAATAATTTAATATATACATATTTTAAACCTGGTTACTATAAAAATAACCTCAAGCATAAAATAGTAAAATATATAAATGAACAAAAAAATATAAAGAATAAATTTAAACTCTTAAGTGGCAAATTTTTATGGATGGATAATAAATAATATACTTTGTATTAGAATAAGATACTAGATAATCAAATTTGACCCGAAATAAGTATGGACTGTTTTGGTTGTAAAATAGTTGCGTCTGGTCATATACATGATAATAAAAATTATAACAGATCATATTTTTATGAATATATTAACAAACAGTATGTAACTGCAGCGATTATATTTGTAAATTAATCCGACATGACTTAATTTGATTTAGAAGAGTTGATAAGAAGATTGGATAGAGGTAATTTATCTGTTAATCTTAACAAGAAATGGCTTAAAATAAATAACTTAAAAAGAAACATGCATTTAAAAAACAGGAATGTGGTATCATGAGCTTATAAAACTAGATGTTGATCACGTTGAAATGGTTTAAATAGAACAATGAAGACAGCAATATTATAGGAGATATCTATATAATATACCTATATTATGTATGTATAGTATATATAAGTATATATCTGGAGTGTTAATGGAACTCCAGTTCGCATGGCGATAAAAAAAGCTTTTAATTAAAAGTACATTACAAACGAACAGCGAGACGACAACATTATACAATAGTATTTATAACTGGCAGATTTTTAATAGTGTACTCTTAAAATAAAGATAGTCATCACGATTAATGCGACCACATCCGGCGAATTTTACCACTTTAGTTCTAGTCTTATGGTTTGTTAGTATTGCAATACATCCTTAATGCTAATTAGAATTGTTTCACAATAAAAAGCTCAGTAGACATTATCGCTAGTTATATTATTAAGTGAATAATTCAATTATAATAATTGCTAATTCATAATTAATATTTATCATTTATTATAAGTAATAATTTAATTCAATATGAATTTAAACTTTTAAACAACTTATTAGTTTCTTTGACTCACAGATAACCTAGCGCCTACACAAGATTTGGTTCAGTGGCTTCCAGTAAAGTCTCCTAGTGAAGTGGCAAGCATCAGCAATAATACGTCACATCCAACAAAGTCAGTCAGTAGATTATTTGAATGTGATATCGCTAGCCAAGAAGACGGTTATATTTTGCCACCACAAATTTCTGGTGATTCGATCTCCGCAGTTTCGTTATATTCCAGGTAATTAAACACCACTCTTTTACATCCTTCAGTTTTGCTCAATTGTGATATTTGTTATCAGATTTATTAATTGTCTAAATTTATTTTTTAAATATTTACCAGTAAACTATTTCATTCTATTAAAGTTTAGGTGTAGAATGACGTAACTTAAATTTGTATATTTTAGTATGTGTTTGCACATTTCCAAATCACTATTTATAAATGTGAAAAAAAGTTCCGTTTTTAAAAACATTGTAAACAAATTTTCTTAATTTTGATAATTATTATTGATTATCATTTAATACCAGAAATTTGTAAATAGCAATCTTCTTTAAAAATTCTAATTTGTAGCAGGATCAACAGAACACAAAATTATTTATAATTTTGAATTTGTTAAACAAAAAAATTATTTGCTTCTTTGCTTCAATAAAACTATATTACCAAAATGAAAGAAAATTATGGATTTTGTATTTATTATCTATATAGTTATAGTTTTATTATCTGATTCAACCTTCATACTCTTTTTACCCATTATAGAACAGTGACTTGTAATAATTGTTTCTAAACTCAACTCACTACGTACATATGTTGGATTTACATTTAAATCATTAGAATTAACCTCTTTCATTAGTATATCATAATAAAGCTTTTTGCATATGAAGACAAAGTTATTACTAGCTTTATCAATAGTTGTTATTATATAGTTATCCTTTAATTTAGTAAGTTCTTTATACATATCTTTATTAATTTGATCCTTCCTTTTATTATTGTCTGGCTCATCTTGCTGCTAATTTTCCTGCGATTGGACTGTCTAGTAACTGGAAAAAGACCGAAGTAATTGGTAAGACAGACAAGGTCGACTTGATAAAGAACAGATGCCCATGGATCACATTAGTCAACACCACAAAAAGCTTTACAATTCTTGGAAGTCCCATCGGGTCTAAGGAACATTGTTCGGGATACCTTGTCGATGTTGTTCTACCATCCCTGCGTCAAACTCTGGACTCGCTCGAAAATCTCCCTGACCCACAAGTTGCATTCATCCTGCTTCGTAGCTGCGCATCCGCTCCACGAGTAAACCATTTAATGCGCACTATAGACCCGCCTTCGCCGAAGAGTTTTTCCGTTTGTTCGACCGCTTGATATTGAAATGTTTTAGCAATATCACTTTTATTCAACCCGATAAGTGAGCGTGGATGCAAGCTTGCTTACCGCTGAAGATGGGAGGACTGGGCCTTCGAAGCTGCTTCCAACACTCTCAGGCAGCCTTCCTGTCCAGTGTAGACACTGTCGCTAGCCAATTAAACCTTGACCCTATAACTTTCCCTGGGTACGAATTCGTTAAATCTATTATTCCGCAACATGTAAGAAATCCCTACTTTATACCCTTTTATCCATTATAGAACAGTGACTTGTAACAATTGTTTCAAAACTCAACTCACTACATTCATATGTTGTGTTTATATTTAAATCATTATAATTAGCTTCTTGTATTAGAATAAGATACTAGATAGTTTTATCAGAGGAAATACATCATTAGCATGTATTAGGCTCCGCTGCTATGTTGGGTAGAGGAGTTAGGGGCCGATACCTGATAGCATAGCAGTTCCTCCTGATGACCTCTAATTCTTATTCTGATACAACGTCTGTTATTTATTAGTCAATTCATAAAATTGACGTTTATTTTAAATTTCAATTTTTTATTTTAATTTGATTTAGATTATAAAAAATCTTAAAACAATTATTTATTTTACTATTTAATTATTAAATTTTGATTAAACATTATTATGTTTTGTTTATTTTATAATTATATTAAATACGTAGACTCAGTTAGCTGATTTGATTTGTTAATTATATACATGACTGTTCACAAATTTAGTAAAAAATGTCAGCATCACGTAACGATTTTGTTGTCAAGACAACGAACTATGCATGCTTAAAGCAGCTTAAGTAATAGGTATTCACTTTAAAAATAAGTATAATGACAAATAAAATTGGTAAGACATAATTAAGACTTTTTATTTTATTAGTATTTAGTACTTTTTATTTTATTAGTACTTAGTATTTTATTCATATAGACAGAAAGTGGTTTTAATGTACATTTAAACGCACTACATATGAAACTAGGTTTTATTGGATTTTTATGTAATTTTGGATTCCAATATAATATAGGTATAGTTTTATTATCTAATTCAACCTTTATACCCTTTTTATCCATTATAGAACAGTGACTTGTAATAATTGTTTCAAAACTCAACTCACTACGTTCATATGTTGGATTTACATTTAAATCATTAGAATTAACCTCTTTCATTAGTATATCATAATAAAGCTTTTTGCACATGAAGACAAAGTTATTACTAGCTTTATCAATAGTTGTTATTATATAGTTATCCTTTAATTTAGTAAGTTCTTTATACATATCTTTATTAATTTTATCTTTTCTTTTATAATTGTTTGTTATTTTCATTTTATTTTTAATTTTATCCATGAGCTACTGATCCAATACTACATTTCACGTTTCGGTCCTTTTAATGTGGGCTGACGATCACTTGACTCGTCTGCTTTATTAGCATTTAGATTTAATGAAAGACTTTCATCTTACATTTTGCGAATTTAATTGAAATCATTTCTAATTTTTAATTAAATCTGCGTTTAATTTAAAATACGTAGACTCAGTTACCTGATCTGATTTATTTTTTACTCTTTTTTATCATATAAAGCATTTTCTATTAATTCAACAGCTGTAATCATCGCAATGATAAAAATTCGAACAATGCAAACATAAAAACAACCGGCCCAATTGACAATCATAACGAATTTGTAAATTTTCCACGATACAGCTGGGGTGGGGATTACAAACTTTTCATCATTAAACGTAACTATCATTTTAATCATCATTTTTTCATATTTTATATCGACAAATTAGAGCAAAATATAAATAAGAAATTAAATTATTTAATTTATTAATGAAATTTAATAGATTTTCATTGCACGATGTTTTGTATGTAGAAGAATTCCCAATCATAATAAAAGATTCAAATGAGTGCAATTTGATTTTTATTTCATAAACGTTACAACGTTTAAACGGGTACTCTTGTCATCGTCAGGTACATTAACTAAACAAATGTTTTGTTTTGTTGATGTACCTGACGATGACGGAAGTACCCGTCGAAATTGTAGCTTATATTTTAATTGAATTGATGTTCTTTACGAATATACTCCTCAAAGCATTCAAAGACGTCTTCATGCAAAGGACATCGAACTTTGAAAAGATCAGGTAGATCGTGCTACTTTCTGTTCCACAAAACTAGGTTTGTCTGCTAAACATATTAAAACAAAATACGATGAACTACATATATAATAATAGATTTGAGTTTAGTCAGTATTGCATTTCGGGCGTTTATATTGAGAATTTATATAGAGCGTTAAAGTATCAACATACGATGTCAAATTTAGCGTCAAGGATAATTGATGTAAAAGGTACTAGTTCATCAACTATATCATTTGCTGATAAGGTAGATGAAAAGTAATAAAATTATCAGTCACTTGGTGTCATTAAAATTTGATGACATGAAAGGTCGTTAGTATGTCATTATTCGTAAGATTAAAAAATTGTACTGAACAAAAGATGAAAACTTTTAATTAAGACTGATTAGCAATCCCCCAACTCAACACCTTTTTATTATTCGATGGAATAATGAAACCATAAAGAAGTATGATATGTTGCAAATGTCTCTATAAAAAACAAAGTTCGTTAAAAATTGCTCTACTCCTAGTTTTACAATATGACTTTGACTTGTGCTTAAAGACAACTGCTCGTTCAATGAGCCATAATATACGTCTTCATAAAATCCGTCTTCGGCGGGAATCGTATACTTGCTAATTCATACAATTATTTTATTATTCCTAAAGAAACATATTTTGAGGATTGGAATCACTGTCGAAATGTAAGCTATAGTTATCTCTCACCACCCGATAAAAATTGAACAAATATATCTTGAAAATGCTTGAAGAATTTAAGTTTATATTTTCGACGAAGAATATCCTGCACTGTTTTTTTTATTTAACCACTTTGGGAGATCATGAAATATTTAGGAAGAAATTTTAGAAGCCGAACTTTTGATAATATTGGATAAGTATCAACCGAAAAAAATAGCAATATCTTTATTCGAGGTTAAAGTATACTTAGAGGTAGGTAGTAATACAGATAGCATGTTGGTCGAATCAAATCTCGAATAAGAATTGTTTATTTTGTTTTTATTTAATAAATGTGCAATATTGCGGTTTGTGCATTTTTGATTTTACCTAATACAACTCTTTCAAACTCAGTTATCTATTACTCGTAAAACATTTTTGACTACACATTGACTAGTTGTTGCTCACTGTTAGCTTGAAAAATAACACGTTGACTAGTTGATTAGTTGTGGCCTAGTTGGTGACTTTAACTATTGACTAGTTGTTGCCTGGTTGTTGACTTTGACTAGCTATTGCTCTTTACCAACCGAAACTTGCAATGTATAAACTTGTAATTTTCTTATTCTTCAGTCTTTGTCCCGCTTTGAGGCGGAGTCGGCTAGCTTCGAGACGGGGTCGGCATATAAACTTGTAATCTCGAAATTATTAGTATGAAAAGTGGTAATCTGGAAAGTGGTAATTATGAAACTTGTAATCTGGAAAGTGGTAATCAGGAAACTTGTAATATGGAAAGTGATAATTTGGAAGGTGGTAATCTGGAAAGTGGTAATCTGGAAATTTGAAGTATTGAACATTTTATCAAAATTTAAAATATAGTAATAAGATTGATTCTACATATAATTAAATTAAATATAGAATACCAAAAATTAAAAATTAAATATGTAATAAATTATTTTATGATGGGGATTAAACGATTAAAATATAATATGTTTGTGAATAATGTGTGCTATTTTTGTTTTGTTTGTTATCATTTATAACAAGATTATATAATATATTTGTTGAATTAAAATAATATCACTAACACATTTTATAAATCATCAAATCAGCAATATACAATATTCAAATGCGTCTTTTGTATTTTGATAAATACGATGCATTTTTGAATTATTTAATTATTACAATGCGTTAATGCTTGTAATAAAATTGTCTGAAGTCGACAGTCCCTTGATTAATTTTAATTATTTTATGTGCTACAAAAGTGTAATAGTGCAAAGTACATTAGATTTATTGAAACCTTATTTATTACAATCTTCAGTTAATTATGATTAGAAGCCCACAAATAAAGTAAATATTTTAGCAGCCAAGCGTCAGTCGACGAATTCACTGGATACTCTTGGATTACATTCTAGTGGTGATGCTCGTTTCAACTTTAACACCGATTCCAATCATTTATTTTGGAAGCACTTGTGCAAATTTATTCCGACAAGATTTCAACGTCAGCCAATTTTCAAGGAAGGCTGGAAACTGCAAGTGTGTTACTTGCGCATAGCATATGGATTAAAATGTACATGGTAATCAGTGAGAGGCGTTTTTTTTCCTTTGAAATAGTGTACAAACAGACTTATTAAACAAGCGAAATGACTAAGTTATATATCTTGATAGCCAAGGCCAAAATTTATGTAGTATTTTAATGTGCATTAACGAGCTCAATATTAAAGAGCTAGCAAATTTGAAACAAAAAAATTAAAAAATAAAATTGGGATGATATTGATTGTTAGAATTACTACTTCCAGTTAAGTACATTTCATATTATATAAATTGGACATTTCTAAACTCAAAATTGTCAATACATATTGCCATAATTTTTATTGTAATCCGGTATACGTTCGATGCGTTTTTTGCTTACCATAACAATATTGTCACTTATTTTGTAACATAATATGCATATTATGTTAGCTAATATAACTTATTATGTTGGCTAGTTAGATTTAATTGCATACATGTTGGATTTAATGGCATACAGAACCAGGTATTAGAATATTAGATTAGGCATCCAAAGATCATTTAAAGTTCTTTTCAATTCTACATTTTTATAATTTATTTCTAAACATTTTATTACTAATCATTTAAGCCAGACAGGGAAGAACAACGATAATAGTACCAAGTACCGTTTTGTCATCACAATGACTCATGAGTGTCGAATTCCTTCCTCTACTGAATGCAGAGGAGGACTGGCAGACGGCACAGGCACGGGCCATGTGTATGAGGTACTAGAACAACTCTAGTAACATTATTAAGTGCTAAAACTACACTACTGCTTCATAAACTATGATCATTAACAAAAGCACTGACAGATGCCAGATCAGCTCTCATTTAAATCGGCTAACGTTTTTATGAATGCTCTCAAGAGAGAGTGAGACCATTCTGCGTGAATTACGATACATATCATTTAAGTCAGGCGCGGAAGAACAACGATAACAGTACCGAGTACCGTTTCGTCATTACAATGACTCATTCGTGTCAATCCTTCCCACTACAAGGCGCATGACTCTTGTCTGTACCGTCTTCTACTTGGCTCGTGTCTGTGGAGTTTGCCAGTCCTTCTCTGCATATTGTAGTGGAAGGGATCTGGCACTGATTAGTCATTGTAGTGACGTAACGGTACTTGATAATGTTACCGTTGTTCTTCCGCGCCTGGCTTAAATGATTGTTAACGTAATTCACACCGAGTGTACTAATTCTCTCGCCAATATTAAACGAATTGCGCTGCCAATTATCACTGCTATTGATTCTATATGATTAAGTGATAGTTCTGTTTTAGCACTCTATGAAGTTACTAGAGTTTTAGTATCTCATACAAATGACTTGTGTATGTGCCGTCTACCAGTCCTCATCATCTGGTAGTGGAGATATATGGCACTGATGAGTCATTGTAATGGCGAAACAGTACTTAGTACTGTTATCATTGTTCGTCCCCGTCTGGCTTAAATGATTAGTAACGTAATTCACACGGAATAGTCTCACTCTCTCTTGCGAAAATTCATAAAAAAGTTAGCCAATATAAATAGGACCCGCGCTGTCATCGGCCAGTGCTTTTGCTAATGATTTTATTTTGGGAAGGAGTAATGCTGTTCGACACTATGAGGTTACTAGAGTTGTTATAGCAACTCAAACACATGACTCGTGTCTTTGCAATATGCCAGTTATCCTCTGCATTCGGTAGTGGGAGGGATCTGGCATTGATCTGGCACTCTCTTGAGAAAATTCATAGATGTTTCATGCAAAAAAAGGCAAATATTTAGTTATAAATATTTATATTTATTAAATATTAAAGCAAATAACAATATTTAAACTATCAGCGAGAGGGCTACGCCAAACTGTTTGAAGAAAAGTAGGAGTCTGATAGATATTCTGATCGTCTATTCACTTAGATTTTTAAGAAAACCATCAGTCAAAGAATGATTCATATCTTTCTGCAATGAAATTGATAAGCAAGATAGCTTTGTAGAACTTGAACAGCCTTAGATGAAGTTTTTTGGAGATAAGCCTACCAACCTTTTTATTAATCTTGACAAGCACTTATCTAACTAGTAAAATTTTCTGAAGTCAAGTCTACCTAGATACAACCTAGTCCGTATTGTAGTCTTGGAAGCAGCATTATATAAAAATATCGTAACCCAGCCTCAAAAGATAATTTACTTAGTTCGGACATAACAGAGGATGCCTTCACAATTTTATTACATTTAAGTTCTAAATGTTGAGAGAAAGACCATCTAGACGTGAGTAACATTCCGAGGTATAGATACTTCGATTTAAAATCAAGGGTAACGTCTTGATAACATAGAATGTTAGATCGACTTAGTCGACCTCCTCTACGAAATTTAATTACTTTAGACTTTTCACGGTTCACTCTAATACGATTAGTAAAACAGAACGATGAGAGCAAGTTTAAAGCTACTTGGGCATTGGAAATAGATTTGGAGATAATAGAAAGGTCGCGGAAAAATGTGATCTCGACATAAGCTCTAGCTAGTTTAATGTTTTTACAAAGAATTCACAAACCGGTATTGACCTTTAGACCGTTATAGTCGCTGATCGTTATAAGCGTTATAGTCGTTATAGTCGTTGATCATTATCGTCGTTGTTCGGTATAGTCGTTAATGTTGAGATAGTGGTGTTCGATAAATATGCGTCTTCTTTCATCATCTTTGAAAATTTTATATTTTTATCTCTTATATTTTTTCAGTCTAAAGCATTTATCAAATACTGTTTTAATAACATTTATCAAAATAAATTTTATAAAAACAGTAAACGAAATGCTATTAGAACATTTATTTTAAGTAATTAGCAAAACTTTAAGCGTTTGTATATTTAAAAATATGCAAATTCTAACATATTAAAGCTTTTTTAAATAGCCATCCTTGATATACGAATGAGATGTTGACATAATGTTCCCATATGCTTTTATTTATTCACTCTGCTAGTATATGATTAAATGATCGATGCGACGTTATACTCAGTCTAAATACCAATACCGGATTGTGGATTTTCGGTTGTCATTTAATCATAGACTAGCAAAGTGGATAAATAAAAACATAAAGAACATTATGTCAACATCTCATTCGTATATCAAAGATTGTCCACAATTTGCACGAGTAATAAGAGGATTCAATAATCCTAATTATCAATTTGTGACTGTTGACGTATGTGAGTTGTTTACTAATGTACCATTGGAAACGGTAACTATGTTAGCAGCTGATATATTGAGTATAGATTGTTCAACACCTATTCTATCTGCTATGGAATGTTCAACACTAATAAAGTTGTGCACAGACAAAACCTGCTTTACATTTAAAGAGAATATTTATGACAAAGTGAATTAAGTAGCTATGGGCTCTTTACTTGGCCCGGTATTAGCTGACCTTTACATGACGAAGTGGGAGTAGGATATATTTGAATACCTTCCGCATTTAGTAAAATGGTGGAGATACGTCGATGACGTATTTTGTACCTTTGACGAAAAGCAGAAACTAAAAACGAAACAAAACAAACTTAACAATTAGGATCCGGCGATTCATTGGAAAGCGACAATATAGGAGAATAAAAATATATCATTTCTAGATGTTCTTGTTCTACATCATAATAGAATGCAAGCAACTATACACAGAAACCCGGGTATACCGTGGTGTACTACTTATTGGAACACTCATAGTTCAATTGAATACAAAATATCAACGACCCGGGCATTTTTTAAATTGAATACAGCATATTTGATCAAATCCCTTTGACAAAATATACAAATGTAGAAAAGTTGAGGATATGTTAAAGAACATAGGCTTTCTTGAAGATATTATACAAAAGGCCTGTCATCAGGCGAAAAACCTCTGAAAACGTATACTTCAATAAATAATAGTACTGATAAGATCTATATTGCCAGCAAATTTGTTAACGACCTTTGCGCTAATCGTTTAAAAAGGACATGTCGGAAATCAAACTTGAATACAGTATTATTTCTCAAAAATGAATCCACTTTTAGTTGCTTGTTCGAGAAAAAGCCCAAACGTGAGCAGTCTGAAATTGTATGCATGATATTTTGTTTGAAATGTCCTAGCAAATATGTAGGACAAACCAAACAAGGATTAAAAAAGTATCCCAACACAAATACGCACTCAAAAAGGTGATAAATCGTAGGCATTTGTTAACCACTGGCTTACGCCTTATTATCGCATTGACCTAACATCTTAAGAAAATTACTAATTTTCTGAAGATGATTATTTTCTGAAGATATGATAGAAGAAATTTCTAAAGAAAATGATAATTTTTTGAGAATTTATTTACCAGATAAATTTCTGGTAATTTTCTGAAGATGCTAACAGTAGTTAGCGAAATATCAAAAATAATTTCGGCTTTTCTTTGATCATGCTCCAATAATTATTAGGTTAAACTATTGTTCAATGTTCAAATTTATTAAGTCGTGAAATGAAATTAATTATTTCTAATAATTATGTATCACTAATGGATCAGTATCAACTATTTGAAAGCATTAATTAATATTCTGATCAGATTCTTCCATATTAATGCTTTTAATTAAAATGTAGCTTTTTTTATTAGTAAATTAGTAATTTAGAAAATTACTAATTTCAGAAAATTAGTAATTTTCTTAAAATGTTAACAGCGAAATATTTAAAACAATTTCGTCTTTCCTTTGATCCTGCTCCAATAATTATTTATCAATAATGGATCAGTATCAGCTATTTAATAAAATTTTAATATTCAATTAGTATACAATTTAATTAGTTATTGATTTTAATTCTTTTAAATTTTTTAATGACGTGAAATATTAACTTTATTCACCTTTTTATACTAATTTAGTGGCAATTTATAATATTTATTGAAACTAAACATATATTTACTATGAGTATATAAATCGAATTCTGGTTTATTAAAATTGTTTTTATATCCCTAATGTTTTATTTTTTTAATTTTTGTAGGAAAGTAAATTACGACTCAAAAACTAAACTACAATATCACTTAATGCTACTACTGAAGATGTAATTTTCTGAAGATGTAATATTCTTTTTAATTCATTTTATAAATTAAAAAATTAATTTAAAATATTTTTCTGAAGATGCTAACAGAAGTTAGCGAAATATCAAAAATAATTTCGGCTTTTCTTTGATCCAGCTCCAATAAGTATTTAAAATAAATTAAAGTACATCTTTCATCGAATGTAATCTTAGTATAAAATTAAAAAAATTAATTCCTAACAAAGCATAAAATTTACTATCCATAAAAAATTTCCCACTTAAGAGATTAATTAAATCAGCTAACTGAGTCTACGTATTTAATATAATTATAAACTAAACAAAACATAATAATGCTAAATCAAAATTTAATAATTAAATAATAAAATTAATAATTGTTTTTAGATTTTCTATAATTTTAATCAAGTTAAAAAATAAAAATAAAAAATATAATTTAAAATAAACGTCATTTTTATGAATTGACTAATAAATAACAGACGTTGTATCAGAATAAGAATTAGAGGTCATCAGGAGGAACTGCTATGCTATCAGGTTTCGGCCCCTAACTCCTCTACCCAACATAGCAGCGGGGCCAAATAACATGCTAATGATGTATTTCCTCTGAAATAACTATCTAGTATCTTATTCTAATACAAAGTATATTATTTATTATCCATCCATAAAAATTTGCCACTTAAGAGTTTAAATTTATTCTTTATATTATTGTGTTGATTTATATATTTTACTATTTTCTGCTTGATGTTATTTTTATAGTAACCTAGTTTAAAATATGTATCTATTAAATTATTTAAATGATTTTGAAGAAAGCCAATATTATTACATATTGTTGCAATTCTTAAAATTTCATTATTTAATGTATTATATTTTATATTATATGGTATGCATGAATGCTCATGCAAAAATATGTTTCTTGTAAATTTAAATATGTCATCTTTACGATATAAATTAATATTAGTTTTAGTTAATGTTAATTTAATGTTCATATCTAGATATACACCTTCTTTATCATTTATATTGGTTTTGTTAAGAATAAGGCTTTCTGGATAAATTTGTTCACTAATTGAATAAAAATTATTAGAATTAAATACACATATATCATCAATGTATCGAAACATATATTTCATATATTTATATTGTTTAGATTTAGTTTTTACACAGTTATGAACAAATTCATATTCTATAAAGCTTAAAAACAAGTCAGCTATAATTGGGCTACTATTACCACCCATTGGAACACCTTTTACTTGTCTAAATATAGATGTCCCTACTTTTAAATAATTTTGATTTATCAAAATATTTAAGGATTCTATTAATTCAATTTTATCCATATATTTATATTTACCTGATGGCTTAATTTTTGTTAGATAGGCGTTATAATTATTATAACGTATATATGTATATCCTTTTCCGAACATAAGATTAATTAATTTTACTAACGCTTCTTTAATATCTACTAAATCTAGATTTGTATAAAGCGTACTAAAATCGTATGTATTTATATTTTGAAAATTTATTCCTTTTCTCTGTTCTAAAAATTCTTTTGTAGAATTAATACTGAAATAGTGTTTTATACAAGTATTAATTTCAATTACCTTGCAATATTTTTTAAAATGTGCTTTAATTACTTTAAGTATTTTATTCATATAGACAGAAAGTGGTTTTAATGTACATTTAAACGCATTACATATGAACCTAGGTTTTATTGGATTTTAATGTAATTTTGGATTCCAATATAATACAGGTATAGTTTTATTATCTGATTCAACCTTAATACCCTTTTTATCCATTATAGAACAGTGACTTGTAATAATTGTTTCAAAACTCAACTCACTACTTACATATGTTGGATTTACATTTAAATCATTAGAATTAACCTCTTTCATTAGTATATCATAATAAAGCTTTTTGCATATGAAGACAAAGTTATTACTAGCTTTATCAATAGTTGTTATTATATAGTTATGCTTTATCAATAGTTTTGGATTCCAATATAATATAGGTATAGTTTTATTATCTAATTCAACCTTTATACCCTTATTCTTATACCTTTATAAGAATAATAAATACCTTTATACCTTTATTTTATTTAATAATATTTTGATGATTTATATATTTTCCAATTTTATTTATCTGATTTTATTATTATGATAAACTCTTTACTTGCATGAACTTCCACAACATAAATGTTTGCTTGTGCTTTCCGTCGCACAAGCAAACATGCTAAACCAACCATTCACTACCACGGAACTTGAAAGATGTCTGCACAATATAAAGAATCATAAAGCTACTGGTACAGACTGTCTCGCAATCGAACATATTAAGGCTACATTTGAAATGTGGGTCAATATTATACTAAACTTTTCAACAAAATATTATTCAGATGCGCTTTCCCATCGTCGTTGAATTAATCACTCATCAAGTTACTTTATGAAAACGTAGGGGATTCATCGGATCCAAACGCTTATCGCGGTATCGCTATCCTCAATCATGGTTATAAATTCTTTGCATCCATGATCACACGTCGTCTTTACAACTTTTCAGATAAGCTACTCCCACCTGAACAACATGGATTTCGTCGTGGTGGCTCAACTTTATCACTACTATCTGAAGCTCGTGGCACAATATTCACCATGATTTCAACCCATTGTCACGCCAACGCCGTATTCGTAAACTTTAAGAAAGCCTTTGAGAACGTCAATCGACATTTGCTTCTAGAAAAACTCAAAGTCTCTAGTACAACATAAATGGAACATTCCTCGACACAATACGTCAGCTTCTGTCACCCAATTAAATACGCATATTCGACAGTGTATCTATATCAGCACCCATTATTGGGTGCTGATATTAAAGTCGCAATTATTTTGGCGACCTCCTTAGCCCTATCCTCTTTTCACATTTTATCGGAGACTTGTCCTCATTTTTAAAAAAGACGTCTACCAAAAATATCTTGGTGTTCATCTAACCTCTGCTTGGACCTTTCGTTTGCATCTGGAACAAAAAGCTTGTAAGATCATAACATCAACTTTCGCTTTTAGGAAACTGCCTAGTTTATTCTTACAAGGTGCATTCCATTTCTTTAAAGTGATGCTAGAACCCATGATTACTTATGCGCTTCCCGTCATCTGGTCTGACTCTTCGATTTACAATTTTAAACAACTTGACTCCTGTAAATAGCGCTTCGTCAAAAAGGTACTCGGCTTGCCACAAAAAATTCACTCTACTCCACTTTCTGTTCTAACGTCGATCCGACCTCTATCAATAGACTACTAAGACTGGTGATTTTGCTTATCAAAATCACCAGTCTTCCAACAACACTTCCAGGAGTTCACAAAAAAGAGCAATAATGTCGATCCCAAAATAACTACAGCAGTCACCAAAAGACCTATCATCGTTCACGCCTACCTTCACCGTTATCACGACAAGATGTGCACAATCCACATTCAATATCATGAACGTTCAATATGTTGTCGCTGCAAATTTTGTAATCTATAATGTCCACCTATCTCTCATGTATTCTCTTGTTCAATTCTTTCAGCAATCCTCTTCATAAAATCGATTCAATACCTGTTGATTAAACAATAATCAATCAACATTTACACGCAGCCTGATGCTATAAAAATGCCTTCAAGTCAAAATCAACGATCCTACAAGTAAAATCTCACCACAGTCCCAAGCCGAGAGGATTGTAACTTTTACTAGCAGTCCCAAACCGAGAGGCTGCAGTGGGCATCAATAAATAACTCTCAGATTATTATGATAAAATTAAGTAAGTTAAGACGGTCTTATTCTTTATTTATTGAATTCTATTTTGCAACCAAACTTCCTTCGCGTTTTTGACGGAATAAGATATTCAAAAGGATTTATCGCCAATCTGATGTCTTTCAGAGCGACCCTCTAAGTCCTGTATTTCTTGAGGAAAGACATTATTAACATGTATTTGGCCCTGCTGCTAAGCTTGGTCGATGGATATGGAAATATGTAGCTTTTTTAGGATGACATATTTAAATTTACATGAAACATATTTTTGCATGAGCATTCATGCATGCCATATAATATAAAATATAATACATTAAATAATGAAATTTTAAGAATTGCAACAATATGTAATGATATGCTTTCTTCAAAATCATTTAAATAATTTAATATGCATATTTTAAACTAGGTTACTATAAAAATACCATCAAACATAAAATAGTAAAATATACAAATAAATTTTGATTTAGCATTATTATGTTTTGTTTATTTTATAATTATATTAAATACATAGACTCAGTTAGTTGATTTGATAATTTAAATCTGATAAGATTTAAGATTTACAGAAAGGCAGTTCCATGCTAGTGACCCTAAAATACGGTATGCATGTGACTTATAATAATTATTTCCAAACTTATATTTTGATTATATACTATATAATCAAATTTAATCAGAGGAAATACGTCCTTAACACGTATTTGGCCCCGCTGCCATATCGTGTCGAAGAATAGAAACAATAACCTAATTTATTAAGCGGATAATTTTTATGGATAAATAATAAACAATATGATTTGCAATAGTTGATACTGATCCATTATTGATCAATAATTATTGGAGCTAGATCAAAGAAAAGCAGAAATTATTTTTGATATTTCGCTAACTACTGTTAGCATCTTCAGAAAATTACTTTCTGAAGTAATTTATCTTATTAATAAATAATATACTTGTATTAGAATAATATGCTAGACAATCAAATTTCAGAGGAAATACTTCATTAGCATGTATTTATCATGCTATTTTATATTTATAAAATATAAAGATATGAATATATGTGTATTTAACTCTAATAATTTTTATTCTTAAACTAATTAATATAATTAATTGGTAATTATAATGTAATATAATTACATTATAATTACATTAATATAATTATATATTACATTATATAATTATAATGTAATATAATTATATAATATATTATATTAGTCAGACTATATTTCATAAGCATATGAGATTAATAGAACACGATATTGCAAGTACAGTGTATCTAATACAATGCACATGCGGATTGCAATATATAGGAAAAACGTATCAAATGTTAAAAACTAGGTTTAGGCAACACATATATAATATACAGCATAATAGTCAAACTATATTTCATAAACATATGAGATTAATAGGACATGATATTAAAAACTGTAAATTATTTATTTTAGAACATATTATCGAAGAAAACATTTCAATATTAAATCAAAAACTATTAGAAAAAGAAGATTTTTGGATTAAAACGCTTAATTCCATGTACCCATTAGGATTGAATGACGTGGTACAAGGAATTGGCAGAAGTAGTATAATACATAATAAACAACTATATTATAATAATCCGGTTAAACGCAAACCAAGAAGTCATGGTGATAAAAGGAATAGGAAAAATAGAGTTAAAAATATTAAAAATTATATGTATATAAATAAACAATTAGAAATATCAAAACAACTTTTAAGAGATAATTAGCTGAAAGATCTTTATGTTAATATAAGTTATTCTAAAGATATCATTTGTTCAATAAATCAAAGATTTATTAACGATTATGATAGGCTAAGTTGTATAATAGACAGTTATTGTAATACAAAATACTATAATCGTACAATAAATGTTAATAATAACAATAGAAAATATACATTAACCATAAACTTCATTAATAAATGTATAGATAACAAATATAGTCGGACTTTTAATTAATTCTAAAAGTAACGAAAGAAGCGGATCAGATTTAAGTAAATATATCCCTAAAAGCGTTAATAAATCAAAGATTTATTAACGATTATGATAGGTGAAGTTGTGTAATAGACAGTATATAGGTAACATAATAAATAACCGCATAACAGAGGTTAGCGAAATATCAAAAAAATTACTGTTTTCTTTGATCCAGCTCCAATGATACTTTATATTACATATTTTAAATATGTAGATTATTATTTGTGTTAGTATTAAATATTGTTTATAATTTATAAATTATAAGGCATATAAAAATATAATATAAGGTATATTATAAGTTATATTATGTTTATTTTATATAACATAATATATTTTATTATTATATTTTATTTTATTTTTTTTTAATTCTTTATAATTTATATTACTTTATAACAAAAAGTCATGCAAAATTGATTTTTTTATTAATGAAAATTAATTGATTTTTAATCAATTAAAATGTTAAACTATTATAAATAAAATAGATGAAATAAATGAAATTGATTTTTGATATTAATGAAAATTAATTGATTTTTAATTAATTAAAATGTTAAACTATTATTAATGAAAATTAAATGATTTTTAAATCGGAATGAGACATTATGGGGGAAGTATTTACAATACATTCGAAATGTGTATTTCAAAATTACATTCGTTGAACAATTTTATCAAGGTCAAATATAATACAGGTGTTTCGTTGATAATATAAAATTATAATATCTAATAATTACCAGTTAATGAAACTTTAAAATCAGAGTAAACTTACAACGTTAATAACCATGCACGTTCAATATTACATCTCAGATATAATAAGAAATATTATATATAATATTTTATTGAGAAATATTGCATATATTAATATTGAGAAACGCTGATTTCAGGAAATATACAGAGTTATGTGAATTAAATGAATAACTTTTATTGACTAATAATCGTGCATGTTATTAAACTAGTTTTAATTTAATTAAAACTAAATAATTTATTTTAAAAACATTAATTGGAAATTATAACTGGGCGGATAGATCAAAACAAATTAGTAATATGTATTGGCATTATACATTATATTTTTCGACATGCTTCTTCTCAGTGTATTTTAGCTCGCGCCAATCATTGAAATCGATACTTTCAGAGGTATTTCTGAAGTAGAAATCATGGTTGTACAAATAACGATTAAAGTTTTAGGATATTGAAAACGAGTTAAAGTCTCTTCAAATTGAAATTGATCGATCATCTGATAAGCTAAGCAGAATGCGGTTATGCATAGAAAATGTACATTGAACGGTTTTATTTCGTAGATGTAAATAATTCAAAAATGGTATACTAAAATCTAAATGAATTTTGGTTAAACGATGTTTTCTTCAGTGAGCATTTTAATTAGCTCAGCATTTTAATTAGATACAATCTAATATTCTTTTGATAGCTATATATGGCTATATATAGTTATAAATACTATAAATATATTATATATATTTATAAATATTATAAAAATATATTATCTACATTTATAAATATTTTATAAATATATTATATATATTATAAATAGCTATATCTAGCTATTTGCCTATAGCTAGATATAGGCAAATACGAGCCTATACGTGCTTCATCAGGTTATCATAAATTTGATCAGGTTATACATAAATTTATGAATACTTGTCTTTTAAAAACATTTATATTTACTTTATAAATTTAAGTATTCGATTTTTATATACGAATAAAAAATACAATAAATTGCAAAATATAATATCATCAAAATTTCACCATTTTCATTTAATATATTGAAGATTTATTTTGATAAATTCATTAATAACAAATTCATAACAAATTCATTAATAACTTAATGAGTATAAATTTAAGTATTTGATTTTCATGTTCGAAAAAATATAATATCGATTCAAAGCAAAATAAAATTTATCATTAAATTTTTATTAGTAACATGTTATCATCTTCAAGACAAAAGTCACATGATATTAACATTTTTTAATATGAATTTTAGGATTAAAAATTTTAATATTTCCTCTTGAGGCTAAAAATTATACTGTAAAAAGACAATAACATTATTGACTTGTATAAAATCTTATATAACTATTTTAAATTTATCATTTAAATTTTCACTATTTATAAACTCTTTTAACTTTTCACTATTTATATCAGCGACTACTAATGTTTTTTCTACTAATATTTTTTGTTTTTACTGTTTGCTTGAAAAAACATTGTGTGCTAAAAGCTTGGAAAAATAAAGAAAAAATATTTTCATTATCATGTCGATAAAGCCATCATTAACTTATATAAAGAAAGACATGAATTCAAGTCTACAATATAAATATAAATTGTACAAAAACTTATTAAATTATTTATTATTAATATTCATTATTCTTATTTTTAATTTATATAATTAAAATCTTTAATTAAATTATAATTAAATTATAATTATTTATTATATATAATTATTTATCGCTATTTTAAATTTATATATTTTTAACTTTAGATAAATGTAAATTGTATAAAATCTAATTTAATTATTTATTATTTATCTTTATTTTTATTTATATGTCGTATAAAATACGTAGACTTAGTGTACGTATTCAATTGATAAAATTTGACTTCATTTTAAATTTCAATTTTAAATTTTAACTTTATATACATAAAAATTGTATAACATCTTTTATAATTATTTATCTCTTCGATTTATTTAGAATAAGGCTACCTGGATAAATTTGTTCGCTAATTGAATAGAAATTGGTTTTTTTCAATTCATAAAAATTGACTTTTATTTTAAATTTCTATTTTAATTGAAATTAAATACAAATTGTATAACATCCTATATAATCATTCATTATTTATCTTTATTTTTATTTATATATCGTATAAAATACGTAGACTTAGTGTACGTATTCAATTGATAAAATTTGACTTCATTTTAAATTTCAATTTTAAATTTTAACTTTATATAAATAAAAATTGTATAACATCTTTTATAATTATTTATCTCTTCGATTTATTTAGAATAAGGCTACCTGGATAAATTTGTTCGCTAATTGAATAGAAATTGTTTTTTTTTTCAATTCATAAAAATTGACTTTTATTTTAAATTTCTATCTTAATTGAAATTAAATACAAATTGTATAACATCCTATATAATTATTTATTATTTATCTTTATTTTTATTTATATATCGTATAAAATACGTAGACTGAATTATCTAATCTGATTTGTAAATCAGCTGTTCATTATGAATTAGGAACAAATTATGATTCACGAATGAAATATTATTATATTCATTGAACAGATGCATAACTATAACTTACTCTATGGCTCAAGTAATTTAAATATTAAGTAATAATTCAATAATTCAAATATAGATAAATTATTAAACAACTGAAAAACAAAATGTACAATTTGTTCATCCTAAGTTCATTGGATATTTTTATGGATAATTAAATATTTATTGAAATTGGTATTTAATGAAATTACCAAATCTTACTAAATCGTAATTTAAAGCTAAAGATTATCAACAGTATATCAATTTTAAATTTTAACTCGATATAAGTATACATTGTATAATATCATATTGCTATTTATTATTTATCTTTATTTTTATTTATATATCGTATAAAATACGTAGACTCAGTTAAATTAAACTGAATAAATTAAAAAAGTATTATAAAAGTAATATAAACTCAGAATATTGTGATTTAAGTTTAGAAGTCCTAAACTTAATTAAATAAGATATAGAGAACTAATTAATGAATCCTCTAATTTATATAGAGGACTTAAACTTTATTTAAGTATTAAATAATAATAAAATTAAATTTTGTATTAATTGTTTATACATTAAATATTAGATTTATCTTTTATTTTATTCATATCCTCCTAATTCGCCGATTTAATGAATTTTAATATTTTTTACCTCTATTTTTAATTCATATATCGTATAAAATACGTAGACTCAGTTATCTGATCTGATTTGTTCTACTGACAAGTTATTATTGACACGTGGACTTTGTTATCCTAGTAATATAACTTTTGTCAGAAATAATGAAACTATGTATTCACTATACGAATTTATTAAATTTCAATTATAAATTTTAACTTGATATTCTTACATTTCACAGAAATCAATTAGCATATTAATAAAATAATAAAATAAATTAATGTATTATTTATTTGACATTATTATTATTTTGATGCAGATATTTAAAAATCGACTTTTATTTTAAATTACAATTTTTTATTTTAACTTGATATGAATTATATAAAATGTTATATAATTATTGATTATTTATTTTTATTTTTATTTATATATAGTATAAAATACATAGACTCAGTTATCTGATCTGATTTATTAATATAAATATATCAATAAATATATAATAATTATATTATTATAATAATTATATAATAATATAATTTTTTAAAGAGAGAGATTTATTATTATAATAAACAAAAGATTTTGTTTTTCCGAAAATGAGTACTGGAGGATTCCTATTTGTTACTGTTCTGGTTGTAATACTGCTCGCTTGCCTAAACTTAGTGGCGTACTATTAATAATATTAATTAATAATTAATAATTCTATTAATT
>WNNJ02001232.1:0-15260 GCA_012934845.2 Pomphorhynchus laevis | reverse complement strand
TTTCTTCAGCTTAGACTGACGGTGACTCCCTAAACCACCGCTACAATGAAATACATTTCTTTAAGTTCAACTCATAACTGATCTAGAAAACTGATCTCAGACTCATTATTTGATCATTTTTTTGAATTAAAAAATGATAACTTGTAATACTTGTTTATGCGCAATAGGCAAATACCTTCTTATATGCGTTTACAAGACCAAACAAGAAAATAAATCGTTATGCGAGTATAAAATTTCGTATTGTGTGCTACGAACAAATGAAAAACATTTAAAATATTTTTTAAATGTAATCAATAAACGGAACGCAGAGCACACCAATTTATAATTTAAAAATGTTAATCGAAACAGCATTTATCAGTATTTATAGCGAAAAACGTAATGTAGTGTATAAACTGTTGTTTAACTTTATGAATTTTTACTTTAATAAAATCCTTAGATAAAATTGATTTCAAAGTTGTTTCAAAAAAATTATATGCCTGATGATGGCAGTGGTCAATGAAATACTCTTGTTTAGATTTATATGGTTTTCAACAAATTGAATATTTCTGTTATTAAATCAAGGATATACGTTTATAGTTAAAATTTTATTGAATATTTTAGCAACTTATATATTTTTGTTTAAGTTTCGAGTTTGGTGATTAGTTGACTGGGATTCATGGAATCGAATGCCCTTGCAAATTCGATAAATATTGCATACAATTGCGTTTCCTTAATAGTGTGGATCTTTGATTGGTTCTCGCGAAATTCGAATTGTTCTTGTGAAAGATAATGTTTACTATGGCAAACGATGGATGTTTTGGTACGTGCATGAACAATTTATACGACAAGTCAAAATTTTAAAACGAATGCGAACAACATCACTTTTGATTTTCAAGATTAGAATGTAAATTTAAGTTATGTAAAATACATAATAATTTCGAATAGCCCTATCATTACCCTCATCCCGTAACATTTAAACTGTAATGATCGCTAATTTCGAGCTGATCAACAAATCTATTAAACGTATGGTTCCTCGTAAGACTTACATATTAAATTATTACCACAATCTTGTTCATTCGTATTTCTTATGTATTTGTTTGAATTCAAAGTCTACTCTTGAAGCAATTGCTTTGTTGGGGCTACGATAAGCTGAATGTTATAGCATTTTTCATCGAAGTACGACCTCGTGGTTTTTGTTCATTGGATACATCAATTCACGAAGTTGATTTCTACTGCTATTCCTCCTCCGTTTTGAAGTAGAAGTGTAGAGTTTATTTGAATGTTTTCTTACAACTAAGTCATTTCTTTTTCGGAGGCTTAACGATCTCAACTCGTTTAAACTGATACAATTTGATTGACCATCCTCTGTTGTCACATAGTATCATAAGGCTTAAAGACGGCTTACGACATGTACAAAATAATTTTCGAGATTGCCTCCTCTGCCGTTGTGTTTTATTGGAGGCTACAAGCGTCTTTGCCGTTTTGTGTTCAGTAGGTGTTTATGATTTCGGCATTAGCTAATTTAATTATCATTTCTAAATTGATTTCTAATTAGCAATCAAATAAATTGAACATTTATTTGTTACATGGGAATGGAAGCGATGAGTGCAATTTTTAGGCAAGTAAAAGAAAGTAATGCAGTTTGTATAAAATCATAATCAAAAAGATAATGTTGAACCGTATAAAATTAAATTAGAAATGCTAATTAAATTAGGTAATGCGAAAACATAAACCATTGCTGAGCAGAATAAGGCAAAGATGCTTGCTCTATTCCAATTCAATTAAGTGACTCTAAGTATTTTTTTCTATATATAAATATTAAAATGAATATTCCAATATTAAGAATTTCTATAACTTAGATTATAGATAAGAAATTTTTATAAATTCATTTTTTAATTGATTTATAATATACGATGTATCAGAATTAAGATTACAGGTCATATATCGATAATACGTAAATTCACTAATTTTTATATTTAATTGTTTCGTTTGGATCGATTATTAAATTTAACATAAAGATGACATTTAAATTTACTCGAAAATGTTTCATGATTATTCATACGTACCATATAACATTACATATAATACAGCAAATAATGAAATTTTAAGAATTGCAATAATGCAATGATATTGATTTTTAAACCATTTAATGTAATAGATACATATTTTAAAAGAAAATACTATAAATTTTAAACAAAACTTGAAATTTTATAATATATAAATCATCAAAATATTATTAAAAATAAATTTAATCTCCAAAGTGGAAACTTTTTATCGATAGTAAATATCCATATTTTATACTCTTCGAATAATCATGAAAGATAATCTAATTATATCAAAGGAGATGTCATTAGCATGTATTTTGCCCCGCTACAATGTGCTTTCCTAGAATAGTTTGGCAAAATGTAATATATTTTGTTTGAAATGACTAAATCTCGAGAAATAGTGATCGAAAGCGGTCAAATAGCGGTTCTTTCAGATGACCTTTAATTTTAATTTTGATACATCGTATATAATTTATAAATCACTTCATAAAAAATGAGTTTTAGAAAATTCTTAGTTTTTTAAAATCGTAATTATAAAATCTTGAGATTGAAATAATTATTTTTAGGTTTATATATACATACAAAATACATAAACAGAGGTAATTGATCTGATTTGTATTAATTATTACAACAAAAACTGTGATATTGCTAATCAACTCGATCGATCATTGGGACTCTTCAGCTTTAGACATTATCAACGCCGCTCTCTAGTTATTAACGCGTTGCAAAAATACAATAGTAGCATGACTATAGTAGTGGCTCAATAGTGATATTGAGCACAACGGAATAGTAGGCAATTTTGAAAATTAGTTTGTACCTGTCGTAAACCGACTTTAAGCCTTATGATATTATGTGACAACAGAGAATGCTCAATCAAATCGTATCATTTTAAACGAGTTGGCATCGTTAACTCTCCGAAGGGGAAATTGCTTTGCTGAAAGAAAAGATTTAAATGTAAACTATTTACTTTTACTACAAAACGGAGAAGGAATTGCAGCAGAAATCAACTTTGTAAATTGGTGTATTCAAAGAACAAAGACAACGAGGTTGTAATTAATTATATTATGTAATAAAGTTTAAATTATCATTACAGAATGAAAAAAATTGTTCCAATAGTAGTCTTAAAGTTCAAACAAAGGAATAAGAAATACGAATGAACAATCTCGTGTAATAATTTAATAAGTACGCGTCTTACGAAGAACCAAACGGTTTATAAGTTTGTTAATCCTCTCGAAATAAACCATTATTCTAATTAAAATGTACGAGATGAGGGATAGGATAAGGTGTTTTTTGTTATTACGTAATCGTTGCTGATAAAAATTGCATTCTAATCTTGAAAATCAAAAGTGATGTTGTTCGCCTAAAAATGTTAAGATTTTGAGTGATCGTTCATGATTGACGACATGCACATTGTGTTTTGCTGCAATCAAACTCATTAAATTAACTATAACCTAACAACATTTCAGAAAATCTGGAAACAAGAATGAATGATTTCAAATTTCATTGTGTATATAATTCAATGACAGATATTGATGAAAAAAAACTATTTTGTTACTTCCTAATTTGCGACCAAATAGAACAAAACAGCTTAAGTGTTTATTCAACTTTATTATAGCACATGCATAATACGCTTTAGATTTAAATTTCAGATAAAAATTGAAATACATAATCAAATAACTTTTATTTACACTGACCTATGCGATCAAATGTTCACCTGCTTGCTGCTCCACTATAAATTTTACAAAGAAATACTTACATTGTAAATTTTAATATTTGCAACCAGCCGCTTAATATCTGCGAACCATACATATATAATTAATATAAAGAGAGAATAGCATCATTTTAATATCCATAAAACAAATACGAATAAATTAAACCATTTTTCACCCAAAAGTTTCTTCATTTCTCACCAAAGATGCATCCATTACTCAGGCTACCAAAAACCGAAGCATGTCACGTATTTCGAATTTATAGTCATGCTATATTCTTCCCAATACCACAAGACAGCTATATTTCGTGTCTGTTTCATCTTCAATGCATAATCATCTTTGTGACTTATCAATACATTGTAGTTGTCCAGATTTAGAGATCATTTATTTGCAAAACGAGAAAGAATTCAAGATATTTGTCTACGTTTGATATAAGAAGCACTTCTGTAGTGACAATGTACTTGAATTCCTATCGCTCAATGGAAGTATAGTGTATATAAAATACATTTAAATTTAACGAATTATTTCGCATAAAAAGTTACAATATTTATATTTAATTAACATTTAAATTTTAAGATAATTATTACCTTACTGGAATAAGATAATATCTTATCGTAATAGTATAATTAAAATTAAGTAACTTGATTTCTTTTATAAATAAGAGGACGACGTTGAACTTTGTGAGCTCCTAGCTTGCATACACGACGCCTTAGATGAATGTTGTGTTTTCTAGACATTACACTTTACATTTACAGTAAAGTCGCGTTTCATGATCCATGTGTCGGATACAATGAATTAAATTTTTGATTATGATTGATCAAATGTTTGATTATTTGCATCAACAAATCAATTTTTGATACAAAGGTTTTGAACAACTTAGTAGTCTAAAATTTACTTATAACTAATGATGAAAAGATCAATTCCTAGATACTACAATATACAAACACAACAATAAATGAATCGCAAAACTTTACAGCAAACGTTCATCTAAGACGTCACGTATTCATGCTAATGCTCAGTTTAACGTCGTTTTCTTACAATAAATATTTATTGTTCTTTATTTACAAAAAATCGTTTCTTTATTTTAATTATCTTGTTACCACAATACATTTTTTATCCCAATAAGATAATTATTATCCTTTTATTTTATTGTTGATCTTTATACAATTGTTATCCAAAATAGAACAGCAGCTTATAATAATTATTCTAAAGTTAAATAACTACGCTCATATGTTACGTTTAAATTTAAATCATTATAATTTACTTCATTCATTAGTATATAAAAATGGAGTGTTTTGCATGTGAAGACAAAGGTATTAGTTATTACATTGTTATGTTTACTCTAGTCACTTCTTAATACCTACCTTTTTTGATTTTAACTTTCTTTATATAAGATGTGTGTTGTTTAATTCTCTTTTTAATTTTTTCAAGTATATTATCTTTACAAATGTTAATCTTCGATAAATTTTAGATTTCTGAACTTACCATATTAAGAATTCAAGTCATGTAACGAATTATAAATTTATTTTTATCGTTTTTGTTTCTTCTATATTTATATCTCTTCTATACCATTTCCTTAATTCACCATTTTTAATTAACTATATATGGATTAATTTTACCACATTGAAAATTTAATGATTTAAATATTCGGTTTATCTTTCGGATAAATAAATCAGTTAACTGAATCTACGTATTTTATATTATTTACAAATTTAAAAATATTATAATGCTAAATAAAATAAAAATAATAAGAATACTAAATAATTAAATAACAGACAATAATATAACCATAAATAACACATTTTATATAATATTTTATAATTTATATCAAGCTAAATTTAAAATTAAAATTTAATATAAATGTAAATTATAATAAATTGACTAATAAATAACTAATAATATATCAGAATAAGGATTAGAGGTCATTGTGAGGAGCTGCAATGCTATCATGTTTAGTTTCAAAATATTCGATTGAGAATTAATATTCGCAATCGAATTAATTAATTAATAAATTAATTAATATTAATTAATTCTCAATTAATATTAATTGAGAATTAATATTCTAAAGATAATGTTATATCGAAAATACAATATTACATATAATTTACATCAAAATCAAATAAAACCATGGTTCATATGTAATGCTTTTAAATGTTAATTAAAACTCCTCTTTGTTTATTTGAATAAGATATTAAAAGTAATTCAAACACACTTAAAAAATTATGTAAAGGAATCTAAATTAATACTGGTATAAAACACTATTTCTGTATTAATTTCACAAAAGAATTTTTAGAACATACAAAAGGAATAAATTTTCAAAATGTTAATACTTACGAGTTTTTCACACTTTATAAAAATTTAGATTTTGCAGATATTAAAGAAGCATCAGAAAAATTAACCTACATTATTTTTTGAAATAGATTTACATATATGTTATAACAATTTTAACTCCCATCTAACAAAAATTAAATTATCAAATAAGTATAAATATATGGATAATATTGAATTGATTTGAGCCATAAATATTTTTAAAAATCAAAATTATTTAAAAGTAGAAACAAGTAAAAGTTGTTAAAATAATAGGTAATAGTAGATTAATTATAGCTGACTTATTTTTAAGCTTTATAGAATATGTTCATAACTGTTAAAAAAATAAATCTGATATATATAAGGATTTGAAATATATGCTTAGATATATTGATGATATATGTGTATTTAACTCTGATAATTTTTATTCAATAAGTAAACACATTTATCAGAATAGCCTTATTCTTAATAAAACTGATATTGATGATAAAGAATGTATATATCTAAATATGAAAATGAAATTTACATCAATTGAAAATATTACTTATTTATATCGTATAGATGTCATATTTATATTTACAAGAAACATATTCGCATGAGCATTCATGTATACCATATAATATTAAATATTACATTAAATAATGAAATTTCAATAATTGCTCTAATATGTAATGATATAGTCTTCAAAATCATTTTAACAATTTAATAGATACATATTTTAAGCTAGGTTACTATAAAAATATCATCAAACAGAAAATAGTATAATTTAAAAATCAACAAAATATTATTTAAAATAAATTTAAACTTTTAAAAGGAAATGTTTTATGGATTATAAATGATATACTTGTATTAGAATATGATACTTGATATCAAATTTTATCTGAGGATCGTCATTAGCATACATTTAGACATGCTGCTCTGTGTCTAGAAATAGGACCCGAAACCTGATAAAATAGCAGTTCCTTCTGATAACCTCTAATTCTTATTCTGATATATCGTCTGTTATTTATTAGACAATTCATAAATATTCATTTTTATTTTAAATTTGAATTCTAAATTTTTACTTGATATAAATTATAAATAATCTTATATAACAATTATTTATTATTTGTAATTATATATTTTTTTAATAATTTGAATTTTATTTAGCATTATTTTTAATTTATAAATAATATAAAATACGTATGCTCAGTTAGTCGATCTGATTTTAAGGCTGTTTTTAGGAATTTAATAGATACTATTAATCGTAACAGGACGTCTTGAAGATGAAATATTGATAAACAAAACAGTAAAAGTCAATTGGAAATAATTCCTGGTGTTATCGGTATTTTATGCAATTCAATCATAAAGCAAATGTGTAATAAGTCATGATTTTAATTGCACATCAGAATAGATTAGTAAAACGCTTTATTATAGAATGACAAGTTTGACCAAATCAATGCCAAACTACACGAAAAATATAAAATTGATGTAGTAAACTTATCATTGCCAAAATGAATTTATTAAGGCAGTAGCTACAAGAGAGAAAGCACACTTTTTCATAACATAATTGACGATTGACATAAAACGCTTGTTTTAATCAGATTCGCCTAAATTTAAGCTTATCAGTAAAGAAAGCTCAAAAGCTGGTGCAAGCAGAGAATCGTAGACAGCATCATATATAGTGTTTAGAATCTACCCCGTATTTTCTTGCCGTTAAATCTGCAAGTAAACGAAATCAGTGCATAGCAATTTGTGAATGCGTATATTACAAACATGTTTAACTACTCCATCCCGCCTAGACCTTTGTCATTGTAACCACGTTCACATAGCATTTGGCAAAGTTTTACGCACATTTGTTTCAGCCTTCGAACAAAATGCTTTGTGAATCTGCTTCGAACAAGACAATTCCAAACCATACTCAACGATTTCACTCCAAACCGAACTCAACGATTTCACATAGATAACCCAAACCATACTCAACGATTTAACATGGAACATAGGAAAAAACCTATTCAAACAGTACGTTTTCGAACCATTACGTTTTCACATGGATCATAAAACCCTTGAATCAAGAGGCTTTCGAACTATACTCAAAGATTTTTAATAAATAATAGAAAACATTTTCCAAAAATATGGTTTTCAAGCAATATTCAACGATTTTAGATGGTAAACCTCCTCCGAACAGGAAGTTTTTTAACCATAACGATTTGACATGGATGAGAGAACAACTTAAAACAGAAGTGTTACGAGCCATATTCAACTGGTTAACATGGATAATAGCAGACCTTGTCCGAACATAAGCTTTTTGAACCATACTCAAAGATTTCACAGAGATATTGGAGAACGACTTTTGAACAAGATGCTTTCGAACAATAATCAACGATTTTACATCGATCATAGAAAGCTCTTTTGCACAGGAGCTTTTTGAACCATACTTAACGATTTTAGATGAATCAAAGATAACATTTAACAGTTGGTCTTAAAATCTTCAGTTAAAAAAGTATATCGGATTCGTGTATCAAAATACCTAGAAGCAAGATGCTTACCAGTTATATGTCGGTCAATCCATGAAGACACGCATGATGTACACATGGATAATAGAAAGCCTTCTTCGTATAGATTTTGCACCATATTCAATGATTTTACATCGTTCATAGAAAAGTACTTTCTAACAGAAGCTTATCTAACTATACTCAACGACTTAATGCATTTAGTTCTTTCTTTGATGTGTATTAAGAAGTAGTGTTGCTAACATCGGATGCTATGTACAATGTCTTATGATATACGTTTATCAGCATTTAGCTATTGAAAGTTTTGTGATACGAGTCTATATTATAAGACTAGGTTTTTATAGCTTATATTATAAAAAAACTTCCTTGCAACGTCATGAATGATATAAGGACAAAAACTTGTGTCATTGTGCAATGCCGAAGTTACTTTAAACGGAAGAATAAGTAATTGCTTGATCTATAAATTGTAGTGTTCAAATATGTGGTACTTTAGTATATACAATTTAGATTCGATTATAACATTTTTTATTATATTGTGTTTAAGATTGTGATGTATACTAAGTGCTTGTCGAGCTCATGATAATGGAATTGAAGAGACAAGTCACATGATTAATAAAACAATGACATGAACGCTACCAGGAAACGATACATTTAAATAAATTTTCTTTCTAATATAAACTGGTAACAAGGCTTATAGCAGGCATCCGATCCTAATGAAGGTATCGTTTATTTTTTCTTCGTGATGTTTTAATTAATTCTATTAGATATTTTATTTAGAGCATTAAGCAGTATCTTACAAAGGATAAAAATAAGAAAATGTTTGGCCTTTCAATCAAGTTATCATAATATGAGTTTTGATATTTTATCATATCTTTACGTTTACTAATTTAATTAAATCGGTTTACCACATATAGAGAGTTGCATTCGTCACGTAGTCTATACTCTTATAAGTTGAAATTTACGATAATGTAATGTTTCATTGATTAGTGTTCACAATAACAAATTAAGTTTATCGTATTAAAAAATACAACATCAGTGTTCAAATATTAACCACCAAGTAGTCCCTATGTAAAATTCGACTAGGCGATTTTTACAGCTATGGTTCTAATGGATGAGGATAATTAGTTGCTTCGAAGAAAGCTTTTATCACGAATTGAATGAACAGTCTTAATTTAAGTGAAATTAATCTGTGTCAAAAATGAAACATTGTAAATGTTGGTTGTATACAACGCTCAACATTACATAATTGTATTGATTGAAGTGCCAAGTCATTGAGAACCGAAATGAATAGTAAAATTCGATTTATCTTAGCATAAGTTCCTGTTTGTGGATAAAATATATATTTTTAATTCTATAGACATAGGATTTTTAATTATCTTGTCGATTTTATAAAATTTTATATAAATGTTCGCCTACAATATACTAATTTGTTAATTCACTAAATTTATTAAATCAATTTTCTTCAGCTTAGACTGACGGTGACTCCCTAAACCACCGCTACAATGAAATACATTTCTTTAAGTTCAACTCATAACTGATCTAGAAAACTGATCTCAGACTCATTATTTGATCATTTTTTTGAATTAAAAAATGACAACTTGTAATACTTGTTTATGCGCAATAGGGAAATACCTTCTTATATGCCTTTACAAGACCAAACAAGAAAATAAATCGTTATGCGAGTATAAAATTTCGTATTGTGTGCTACGAACAAATAAAAAATATTTAAAATATTTTTTAAATGTACTCAATAAACGGAACGCAGAGCACACCAATATATAATTTAAAAATGTTAATCGAAACAGTATTTATCAGTCTTTATAGCGAAAAACGTAATGTAGTGTATAAACTGTTGTTTAACTTTATGGATTTTTACTTTAATAAAATCCTTAGATAAAATTGATTTCAAAGTTGTTTCAACAAAATTATATGCCTGATGATGGCAGTGGTCAATGAAATACTCTTGTTTAGATTTATATGGTTTTCAACAAATTGAATATTTCTGTTATTAAATCAAGGATATACGTTTATAGTTAAAATTTTATTGAATATTTTAGCAACTTATATATTTTTGTTTAAGTTTCGAGTTTGGTGATTAGTTGACTGGGATTCATGGAATCGAATGCCCTTGCAAATTCGATAAATATTGCATACAATTGCGTTTCCTTAATAGTGTGGATCTTTGATTGGTTCTCGCGAAATTCGAATTGTTCTTGTGAAAGATAATGTTTACTATGGCAAACGATGGATGTTTTGGTACGTGCATGAACAATTTATACGACAAGTCAAAATTTTAAAACGAATGCGAACAACATCACTTTTGATTTTCAAGATTAGAATGTAAATTTAAGTTATGTAAAATACATAATAATTTCGAATAGCCCTATCATTACCCTCATCCCGTAACATTTAAACTGTAATGATCGCTAATTTCGAGCTGATCAACAAATCTATTAAACGTATGGTTCCTCGTAAGACTTACATATTAAATTATTACCACAATCTTGTTCATTCGTATTTCTTATGTATTTGTTTGAATTCAAAGTCTACTCTTGAAGCAATTGCTTTGTTGGGGCTACGATAAGCTGAATGTTATAGCATTTTTCATCGAAGTACGACCTCGTGGTTTTTGTTCATTGGATACATCAATTCACGAAGTTGATTTCTACTGCTATTCCTCCTCCGTTTTGAAGTAGAAGTGTAGAGTTTATTTGAATGTTTTCTTACAACTAAGTCATTTCTTTTTCGGAGGCTTAACGATCTCAACTCGTTTAAACTGATACAATTTGATTGACCATCCTCTGTTGTCACATAGTATCATAAGGCTTAAAGACGGCTTACGACATGTACAAAATAATTTTCGAGATTGCCTCCTCTGCCGTTGTGTTTTATTGGAGGCTACAAGCGTCTTTGCCGTTTTGTGTTCAGTAGGTGTTTATGATTTCGGCATTAGCTAATTTAATTATCATTTCTAAATTGATTTCTAATTAGCAATCAAATAAATTGAACATTTATTTGTTACATGGGAATGGAAGCGATGAGTGCAATTTTTAGGCAAGTAAAAGAAAGTAATGCAGTTTGTATAAAATCATAATCAAAAAGATAATGTTGAACCGTATAAAATTAAATTAGAAATGCTAATTAAATTAGGTAATGCGAAAACATAAACCATTGCTGAGCAGAATAAGGCAAAGATGCTTGCTCTATTCCAATTCAATTAAGTGACTCTAAGTATTTTTTTCTATATATAAATATTAAAATGAATATTCCAATATTAAGAATTTCTATAACTTAGATTATAGATAAGAAATTTTTATAAATTCATTTTTTAATTGATTTATAATATACGATGTATCAGAATTAAGATTACAGGTCATATATCGATAATACGTAAATTCACTAATTTTTATATTTAATTGTTTCGTTTGGATCGATTATTAAATTTAACATAAAGATGACATTTAAATTTACTCGAAAATGTTTCATGATTATTCATACGTACCATATAACATTACATATAATACAGCAAATAATGAAATTTTAAGAATTGCAATAATGCAATGATATTGATTTTTAAACCATTTAATGTAATAGATACATATTTTAAAAGAAAATACTATAAATTTTAAACAAAACTTGAAATTTTATAATATATAAATCATCAAAATATTATTAAAAATAAATTTAATCTCCAAAGTGGAAACTTTTTATCGATAGTAAATATCCATATTTTATACTCTTCGAATAATCATGAAAGATAATCTAATTATATCAAAGGAGATGTCATTAGCATGTATTTTGCCCCGCTACAATGTGCTTTCCTAGAATAGTTTGGCAAAATGTAATATATTTTGTTTGAAATGACTAAATCTCGAGAAATAGTGATCGAAAGCGGTCAAATAGCGGTTCTTTCAGATGACCTTTAATTTTAATTTTGATACATCGTATATAATTTATAAATCACTTCATAAAAAATGAGTTTTAGAAAATTCTTAGTTTTTTAAAATCGTAATTATAAAATCTTGAGATTGAAATAATTATTTTTAGGTTTATATATACATACAAAATACATAAACAGAGGTAATTGATCTGATTTGTATTAATTATTACAACAAAAACTGTGATATTGCTAATCAACTCGATCGATCATTGGGACTCTTCAGCTTTAGATATTATTAACGCCGCTCTCTAGTTATTAACGCGTTGCAAAAATACAATAGTAGCATGACTATAGTAGTGGCTCAATAGTGATATTGAGCACAACGGAATAGTAGGCAATTTTGAAAATTAGTTTGTACCTGTCGTAAACCGACTTTAAGCCTTATGATATTATGTGACAACAGAGAATGCTCAATCAAATCGTATCATTTTAAACGAGTTGGCATCGTTAACTCTCCGAAGGGGAAATTGCTTTGCTGAAAGAAAAGATTTAAATGTAAACTATTTACTTTTACTACAAAACGGAGAAGGAATTGCAGCAGAAATCAACTTTGTAAATTGGTGTATTCAAAGAACAAAGACAACGAGGTTGTAATTAATTATATTATGTAATAAAGTTTAAATTATCATTACAGAATGAAAAAAATTGTTCCAATAGTAGTCTTAAAGTTCAAACAAAGGAATAAGAAATACGAATGAACAATCTCGTGTAATAATTTAATAAGTACGCGTCTTACGAAGAACCAAACGGTTTATAAGTTTGTTAATCCTCTCGAAATAAACCATTATTCTAATTAAAATGTACGAGATGAGGGATAGGATAAGGTGTTTTTTGTTATTACGTAATCGTTGCTGATAAAAATTGCATTCTAATCTTGAAAATCAAAAGTGATGTTGTTCGCCTAAAAATGTTAAGATTTTGAGTGATCGTTCATGATTGACGACATGCACATTGTGTTTTGCTGCAATCAAACTCATTAAATTAACTATAACCTAACAACATTTCAGAAAATCTGGAAACAAGAATGAATGATTTCAAATTTCATTGTGTATATAATTCAATGACAGATATTGATGAAAAAAAACTATTTTGTTACTTCCTAATTTGCGACCAAATAGAACAAAACAGCTTAAGTGTTTATTCAACTTTATTATAGCACATGCATAATACGCTTTAGATTTAAATTTCAGATAAAAATTGAAATACATAATCAAATAACTTTTATTTACACTGACCTATGCGATCAAATGTTCACCTGCTTGCTGCTCCACTATAAATTTTACAAAGAAATACTTACATTGTAAATTTTAATATTTGCAACCAGCCGCTTAATATCTGCGAACCATACATATATAATTAATATAAAGAGAGAATAGCATCATTTTAATATCCATAAAACAAATACGAATAAATTAAACCATTTTTCACCCAAAAGTTTCTTCATTTCTCACCAAAGATGCATCCATTACTCAGGCTACCAAAAACCGAAGCATGTCACGTATTTCGAATTTATAGTCATGCTATATTCTTCCCAATACCACAAGACAGCTATATTTCGTGTCTGTTTCATCTTCAATGCATAATCATCTTTGTGACTTATCAATACATTGTAGTTGTCCAGATTTAGAGATCATTTATTTGCAAAACGAGAAAGAATTCAAGATATTTGTCTACGTTTGATATAAGAAGCACTTCTGTAGTGACAATGTACTTGAATTCCTATCGCTCAATGGAAGTATAGTGTATATAAAATACATTTAAATTTAACGAATTATTTCGCATAAAAAGTTACAATATTTATATTTAATTAACATTTAAATTTTAAGATAATTATTACCTTACTGGAATAAGATAATATCTTATCGTAATAGTATAATTAAAATTAAGTAACTTGATTTCTTTTATAAATAAGAGGACGACGTTGAACTTTGTGAGCTCCTAGCTTGCATACACGACGCCTTAGATGAACGTTGTGTTTTCTAGACATTACACTTTACATTTACAGTAAAGTCGCGTTTCATGATCCATGTGTCGGATACAATGAATTAAATTTTTGATTATGATTGATCAAATGTTTGATTATTTGCATCAACAAATCAATTTTTGATACAAAGGTTTTGAACAACTTAGTAGTCTAAAATTTACTTATAACTAATGATGAAAAGATCAATTCCTAGATACTACAATATACAAACACAACAATAAATGAATCGCAAAACTTTACAGCAAACGTTCATCTAAGACGTCACGTATTCATGCTAATGCTCAGTTTAACGTCGTTTTCTTACAATAAATATTTATTGTTCTTTATTTACAAAAAATCGTTTCTTTATTTTAATTATCTTGTTACCACAATACATTTTTTATCCCAATAAGATAATTATTATCCTTTTATTTTATTGTTGATCTTTATACAATTGTTATCCAAAATAGAACAGCAGCTTATAATAATTATTCTAAAGTTAAATAACTACGCTCATATGTTACGTTTAAATTTAAATCATTATAATTTACTTCATTCATTAGTATATAAAAATGGAGTGTTTTGCATGTGAAGACAAAGGTATTAGTTATTACATTGTTATGTTTACTCTAGTCACTTCTTAATACCTACCTTTTTTGATTTTAACTTTCTTTATATAAATGTGTGTTGTTTAATTCTCTTTTTAATTTTTTCAAGTATATTATCTTTACAAATGTTAATCTTCGATAAATTTTAGATTTCTGAACTTACCATATTAAGAATTCAAGTCATGTAACGAATTATAAATTTATTTTTATCGTTTTT
>WNNJ02001230.1:0-143248 GCA_012934845.2 Pomphorhynchus laevis | reverse complement strand
GAGTAAGAATTTGTAGATTTAAGTCGCAAGTCAGTTGATTGTAAAGAACTCGGATGTCCGCTACATGATGTTACAGAGACAAACGAATCTGTGAATTCAGGTGTCTTCTCTACGTAGTTCAGACTGTTCGTGTCTAGATCTACACATTTTTCAGGTGAAGTTTCAAAAGTCTGATCAAATTCTGGTGGGGGCTGTTGGGAATTGCAGTGGGAGATCCTTACTTGGCGCTGTGCAACAACATAAAGAGCTGGCGCTGACTCCGCTTTTCTCCTCGACAGGTTCATTTATATCCAATCGTGCGTCGTTACACACGCAATATCCTCAAATCAAATGTTTTCTTTCGTATCTCGCAATGTCAATTTTTTCACCTTTAATTAAGAGTGTCCAAACATCGCATCCCTGTTAGTCGCATCCAACTCCCAACTGAACGTAGCCATCGACTGTCTGTTTTCTTGCGAGTTTTCAACGATTTCATGTCTGTCCTTCGTGTGATAACTCTTTACATTATTTAACTCTTTTAATTATTTTTTAAACTTTTTTGCATGTTCTGTTCGAGGTTCTTTCGAGGAACTCAACCATATCCACGTTTTACTATGCCATCCAGGTATGCCATACACGAATGCTATACTTTATAAAACAATATAGTCTTCTTTACGATAAATCTGATGTTATGAAGGTCGCAAATCAATGTCGTGTTTGTGTCTGTAAACCAATTATTGGCCACGTTATTAATGCTATTAAACAATTCGTGAGGCTAAATATTGATTTCAAGGGTCCTCTTGATTGATATTGTAAATGCGGCCACCCATGGGCTCTTTAAACGACAGATTATTTTAAATTGTTGACTGATTTGTTTTTGTTTTTCTCTTTTTCTTTTATTTTGACTATCAATTTATCAGCAACTCTGAGCTATGCTCGTAACGTTGTCTACATGATAATAATAAAATATATTATTATATGTCATCTCTACATAGACCGAGATTGCTACACATTAAGGAATGTGCCTTCTGGTTGATGAATGCGACCTCGATGAACTTTTGCCCTTCAATAGCGCGTGATCACTATTTGCTCTTGTCTTTAGCGATTCGTGAATTATCACTCCCAGGTCGGGATGTTCTGAGACTCGCTTGATTGAGTGTCCATTTATTTTGTAATCGAAATGAGTTTTATCTCTACCCAATCTGATCCATACACATTTTGTCGCGTTGAGTATCAAGCCAGTGCTATTACACCAAGTCCCGATACGGTTAAGGTCACATTGTAAAAATTCACAATCCGCCTCGTTTTGGGTTGTTGCCCATATTTTAACATCGTCAGCAAATGCCAGGTGAGGACACTTTAACCTTAGGAGTAGGTCATTCAAAAAGATGATAAAGAGAAGTGGACCTAGGACCGTGCCCTGAGGAACACCCGAATGAACACGTCGAGCTGTTGACAAAACTTCATCTAATCGCACAACGAATGATCGATCCTCGAGAAATGTCTTAATCCAGTTGCAAATTGTCGTAGGTACACCGTAATGACGTAGTAGTGAATCTAAACCAGCATGTGGAACTCTATCAAAGGCCTTAGAGAAATCAAGAAATATTATATCAACTGTAAGACCCGAACTAAGAGCAGCTACCCAATGTTCGCGAGCATTCAACAGATTAGTTAGGCACGAGCGACCAGGTCGGAAGCCGTGCTGAGAATCATCAAGAATTTGATATAAATTTAGATGTTCACGTATTCTCTTCGCAATGAGTCTCTCCATAATTTTAGAAATAACACTGGTAAGACTAATTGGTCTAAAATCTGAACAAGTTAGTGCCAACTGTTTCTTTGGAATAGGTACAACAATTGCCCTTTTCCAATCATCAGGAATCCACGAATACTGTAAGCTTCGATGAAATAGAGACGTAAGGCTTGGAGCAATAATGTGCGACAGAGTACGCAAAAGAAAAGGGGATACACCATCTGGTCCTGCAGAGCCAAAACTATTTAATTTATGGAGTTCAGACTGAACTTCAATGACATTAATAGGAGATATTGGTAAGTTAGATTGTAAGTTGGGCGGGTACTGTATCTGGTCAATATTCGATTGCGAGGATGGAGATACTACAAAACTGCTTGCAAGAGCTTCCACAATAGCCTCCTTGTCAACTACATCACCACTTTCTAAACGTACACAATTAATCGTAGAAGGTAGGATTCGACGATGTCTAACGTATGCCCAAAAACGTTTAGGTGACCTGTTAATGTCAGAAGCAATACCCTCTTCAAATGTTTTTCTTTTTGAGCGTTTTAGTTGGTTGCATAGATTGCGAAGAGTTTTGTACTCACGGTGCGTAACAGTGTTACGTTGAGAGATTCGCCATAATCGATTTCTTTCCTTTATCGTAGTCTCCAACTCATTGTCGAACCACAATGGCGTTGTCGTCTTGTAAGCCCTATTTCTTATTGGTGCAAACGTATCCGAAATGGTTATGAGGTTACTGGTCACTAACGATAAATGATCATCAATTGGAAGATCAGCAGATCCGAAGTTCAGCTGATGACTATAGAGTTGGAGATCTTCCACATTTACTCGATTCCAATTACGCCTTCCGATGCCACTGCACTTAGATCGTCGTTGTAAAGTGTGAGCAATCTGTACTGAAATCACACAATGGTCACTGGTTCCTAAAGGAGACTCGAAATCAACTCTGATTACATCTTCAATGCGCTTGGTAAACCCAAGATCTAATATTGTCTCTGGTTGAGACGATATACATGTTGGCTGATTAATATGTTGGATCAGGAGAAGCTCTGCCAGCAAGAATTCAGCAAGCTCGCAGTTTTCGACATTATAGTAATACCGGTTGTTACTAATCCAGTTAACTTGAGGAAGATTAAAATCCCCAATAAGGAAGAAATAATTTGAGGAGCAGAATGATCTTAACTGATTTTTCAGAAGATCTAACTGTGTATGAACTGAGGGTGATCTGTATACGACGCAAATATCTATTGAACAATGAGTATCATTGACGCAGAATGACAATAACTCGAATGAATAGTGATCATCGCACAATTCAGTAATCTTCGTAATTGATAAGGTGTTTTTAATATAAGCAGCAACACCCCCGCCACGACGACCTGCAACTCTATCTGCTCTCAAAAGTCGATACCCAGAGATAGCCATAAGGTCATCATTAATTTGATAATGAAGCCATGACTCAGAAATGCAAAACACGTCAAAATCTTTAAAAGATATAAACTGCTGCACTTCAGACAATTGAGCAGGTAAGCTTCTGATATTGGAGTAACCTACCACCAGAGGACATTCATTATTACATATTCTCTCTGAACAATTAGATGGCAACTTCCTTTCCAAACATATATCCACTAGATGTCCAATCATGGCGTTGTAAGGTCTAGAGAAAGATTGATCGATCTCCATCGAACTGCAGGACGCCACCTCACAACCCGAAAATTTCGAATGCACAGATTCGATTCACCGTTTTGCAGCCTGTAATGAAGTTCCGCCTTGATATCCTTCAATTTTTGCCTGTCTTCGAGAGAAAGATCACGTAAAATTCGTATTTTGTTACCTTTAAGTCGATAACCACGGTCTAAAAGACACTTTGCTTGCTCTGCCGATCCTAACACAACCTTTAGCAATCGTGATCTATCGTTTTTCTTACCCAACCTATAGAGCTGCCTTACTAAAATAGACGATGCGACCTCTTCCTCACCTTTTTCGAGCAAATTAGAAAAGAACACACGTAAACCGGCAATATCATCATCAAGCCGCTCCTGTGCACTTGAGGCTGATGACTCATCTAAACCCCAAATAAGTATGTTACAGCCCCTATTTAATGTATGATTGCGATCTGTGTGACTTTTATTATCAAAATACGTTTTTTTGCTGAAAGAATCGCTGCCGTCACCACCCTCATCCGGTTTGTCTTGTCTCCCTTGTTATCTATTTGAACAAATACACTTAAAGCTAGAACATTATCTATATTAGTCTGTATATTGTGTGAAATCGTTTTCTGATCCAGTTATAAAATTCAAATATTAATAATTAGATACTTTAATTGTTGATACCTTCATTGGATTCTGAATTTTATCTTACTCCGGCATTCTTACAGACTAAATGGAGAGAACCCTGTGCAAGGAAAAGACCGCTGATCTGGAGAGCATCTGTCCATGGATATCACGATAAATTCTGCGCTATTAGAATTCCAGTACATGCACGGTGCTCTTTGTGCATTTGTGTTCTTTGCAAAAATGAATGCGCATCTAACCTGCATATCTTCACTTGCCCTATTTTGAAAAATCTGTCACTATCCGATATTGACAGTAGGAGAAGATTTTGAAATACAATTTATAAAATTGATAAACTTTTGGTGTATTTATTTTGTTTCATAATAATAATAATAATAATAATGGAGAGAAAATTTATTGCCATCGCGCCTCTCGGCTTCGACAAAATATAAAAGAAAGAAAATATAGTTACAATAAATCAAAAACATTCAATTTAAACGGATGCTGATGTTAGACGTTGTACCATTACATTGCATCTTCTCTTCGTCATATACTATGCCCCTAATGCTTCTGCACTTTTCCTCTTAAAAGGCCTCAGATAGATCGTGCACTTTACTTCATACGATCAATATCTTGCAAACTCAAATGCTGCAAATATGGACATTCGAAAATATGAAGCAAGGACCAGCAAGCGCACAAACAAAATTTGCACGAACAGCACGACGATCGCGAATGTAAAGGAATGTGTATACGACAAATCTTATCGTGGTACCCATGAGTAGAGAAACGCCAAACCAATGGCCGCTTACAATTGTGTGAATTTTTCCAATGTTGTTGACAGACAACTGGCGTTAAAAAGTGTTCCGGATCAATCCCCGATATTTTCTTGTTAAATATTTCTAGATTTGCAGTATAATTAACAGTTTCGACCATATTAAGAAGACTGCGCAGATATACGGATAAAGGTGGGACAGCTGCCAAGGTATAAACTAGTGTAGATGATGTCTTTGGTGAAACTCCCACTATGCGCTTTAAGAATCTTGCCTGACATCTGTCGAGCTGCATGAAATTACCGGAAGTCAAATCATTCCACACAACGGAAAGACCATAACTAATCATGGGCAACAACATGACTCTGAAATACCTCATTGCACCCTCGAAAGAGAGACTCCCCAGATTATGGATCAAACTCGTTGCCGTAATTATTTTTGTCGCCTTGCGTTCCAAGTGGTCAGCAAAACTCCAACGCGAAGTGAGGGACATTCCTAGATAAGTATACGAACGCGAAAATTCCAGCGGCTCGCCATGAAATGTGAGCTGATCATGCTTGCATCGTGGACCACCCTTACGAAACTTGACGACTTTGGTTTTTTCGATGTTAACCTTCATTTTGTTAGATATACAATAATGATATAACGCATCTAAGGCTCTTTGAGAAGAGGATATAGTATCCGACACTATAGCAAGATCATCTGCATACATCACTGACCATACCCTATTCGAATTTCGACATAGGCAGTTTGGGAGGTCCATAACGAAGAAGGCAAAAAGTAGGGGGCTAAGAGGATCTCCTTGCAATACACCACGGTTTACGCAGAAGGATTGTGAGAACAGAATCCCGTCAAATATTCTAAGTGTACTTGGTTGAAGGATGCTGCTTATAAGCTGAAGAAAGCGGCCATATACTTTAGCGCCATGTTCAACCTTTCTCAATAATAAGTTTCGATCTATGGAATCAAAAGCCTTCTCAAAGTCCACAAAGATCGTGTAGAGTGATTTATGCGCTTCAAACTTTTCTATTACACGTGCTCGTAAAACTCTCAGAGCATCACTCGTACTTCTACCTTGTCGAAATCCATATTGCTCAAATGGAAGTAAATGTTGCCGATATCTAATTAGTCGTATACAAACGATCTGCGTCAAGAGTTTATATGAATGATTCAGGAGCGATATACCACGATAGGAATCAGGAAGATCTCTATTACCCTTACCTTTATAAAGAACCTTCACCATTCCCTCTCTCCATTTCTGAGGTAGCGGATCTCCACATAGAAACGAGTTAAACATATGTAACCAATAATTGCTAAGAAGTGAGAGAGATGATTTTAGATGTTCTACACATACGTCATCGGGACCAGCGGCTTTTTTGTTTGACATGCGTAACAGTGCTGATTCAACTTCTTCGCTAGTAATCAAAGAGTTAATTGGATCTGAGTCTACCAACGTAATCGGGATATTTCTAGTCGAGCTTTGAATGTTATTTAGGACGACGATGGTATCATCATGTAATACTTTTTTAAAATGAACGAGCCATTGATCTAAAGGAATTCTAGATCCGTCATCTTTTCGTTTTGGTTTTATTTTCCATGGGTATAGTTCCGCACTATCTAAACGATCAGCTTCCATAGCAATTAATGTTGCCCTTTTATACTCACGCATGTGTGTGTTATACAAGCGTCTCGATTGAGTATAACTATCCGATACGTGCAATTCATAACGACGTCTTCTGCTTTCAGATATAAGACGAGATTGAAGTCTACGAAGCCAAGTCGGGATATGCATAATTTTCTTAAGATGAGGCATTATGTTTCGTACTTTCTTATGTGAACATGCGCTTAGAATCGCCTTCGAGATACAACTAAGACTATCATCATATTTCCGTCCTTTGAGAAATTGAAAAGCCACTTCAATCTGAGAAACATTCAGCTTTTGAATCTGTAATACCCTACTGTGCTTAGAAGTTTTCGGTTGTTCTGGATGTTTATATGAATTTAAGAAACGGAGCTTTACGGGTTTATGCTTACGTGTAAGAGTCCATGAGTAAGATAATTCTAATTTCATGCGTATAACTGAGACATTGGTGAAAACTATATCAATACAAGATTTTCCGTTTGGAGCCTCGTATGACCATTTTTCTGATGGTACGTGCAGTTTAATGTTCATTGACTCAAAAAATACACACAGTAGACGAAGTTTCTCGGGGATAGGCAGTTCAAAACGTGCATTAAAATCACCTGCAATTACAACAGTTTTAGAACAAACTGACTCGCTTAAAAAAGAAGACAATTCGTCAATAATGTCCGATGCGGAATGGCTAGGGTTGAAATAACATCCGATTATTGATAGGGTGGCAGAATCTACAAGTATCGCGTTATCAGAATAACTATAAGACCATTGTGATATTATGGGTTTTATTGCAACTAAAAGCCCCCCACTAGGGCGGCCACGTTTTGCCATTACAGCAGGAATATCGAAGGAATAAAAACCAGGCAGAGAAATGGATGTTGTGGAGAACGTTTCAGTTAGTATTACAATATCGAACAGCCGAACCCAACTATTAAATTCTTCTGACATTAAACATTTAAATCCTTCTACATTATATAGAAGAAGCGAACAAGAGTCTGCGCTATCTGTGTCTGAAACCTGAGTACTCCCATCCATTGGCAGTCATATGGTTTGGTCTGGGGTTGTTTTGGAGAGATCTTGGCTCTGGGTAAATACTTGGTTAAGCTCATCGTTCTGTTTGACAGGAGGTCGTTCCCTATGTTCAAGTCTCACAACCTTTGATTCGCGGATTATGTATCTATGGAATGGATCGGCTCTAATTTGTTCCTTTAGGTGTTCACGCAATTTTCTGTACGCTTCTCGTTCGGGGATGGATCTATCAGGGTGCAAAAATATATTCTTAAAACGTTCATCATACTTTAATCGGAAAGACTGCGAAAGTATCTCACTAACCGAAAACTCATCAAGCGAAACAACCGCCCATGATGGAATATCCTTTCGTTTACTTGGAAGGCGATTTACTCGTATTTTCTTATCAGGAGGAATTAAATGACCAGTAACAGCCAGGATGTCTCTCACAATGTTGTGATCAGTTTCACTAACAGGTAACCCTCTTATTATAATGTTGCCAGATCTTTTTGCCTGCTCGTGACAAACCTGCATTATATCTAACGCTGATGCTGGAGACTTACGCGATACGTCACAAGTAGCCATAACAGTTCGGGCGACCTGTTGTCGAACAACACTCGCAAATGTTCGAGAGAATGTTTCGCCACCTTTGCTATTCCTATCATCCGACGTCCGATTAGGTAACTTATTAACGATTTCCCTAAGTTCATTGATTTCCATTTTCAGTGCGTTAATTGAGTCCTCTGTGGAACGAAGAGCGTTTTCGTATAAATTGTGGCGCTTCGCTGAACAAGCACCGCAGAGAAAATCTTGCAAGAAAAAGTTCCGTGATATAGAGCGCGGCGAACGAACTAGTGTTCTCAACGAACAATTGTCTTCTGTGCATTCCAAATCTAAGGTGACAAATTCTGTTGTATCCTGAAAACAGAGATTAGAAGAGAGGTGGTTATAACTATTGGAATCAGCTCTTTTTGTTGATGGCCTTTCAATCGAACTCTCGACGTTCCTGCATGCTGACAGTTTTTCCGATCGATTTGAACATCTAGACCCTACAAAGCAGTTAGTGCACGATCTACCTGCTCGGGCACAAGCACAGTTTTTACAGACAGCGTTTGATCCATTACAGCAACAGCATCGTTTAGTATTAATTCGATCACACGCAACCGATTTGTTTTCATTCATTGTGATTCTGGCGTTGTGGTTAAGCGCGGTATGATCGTTGACTTCAACATTAATCCCCGGTTTCAATCGGCCGTCTTTGAAGGCTAATTGTAGCTCCTCATCCGAATCGCTAGATGACTCGGCGTCAGTTTTGTCGCGCATCAAATTCGTCCGTTGTTTTGATTGTTGTTTGTTATTTATTGTATGTTTATCAGAAACCAAGTCTGCAAGTCGTTAGTCTGCAAGTCGTTAGTTTTTAATAATAATAATAATTTTTAATTTGCAATTCCGCGTCTCTAGCAAAGAAGAAAAATCTTTAAAGCTAGGGAACTCTTTAAATATCTTACTTTCATTCTACCATATAGATATATCACTCAATTCGTCTGGAATTCGCCTGGAATCAACTCCCTCTCGACGTCCGCCGCGCTCCCTCCTTTATCACATTCAAACACCTCCTTCGTTCACACCTCGACACATGATTTACATTTTTGTTTTGTTGTGGTCATGTAAGCGTGCACTGGCACGCATTTGCCACGTAAAAATAAATCTTTTTTTAATTCATAAAATATTTTAAATTACTTCATTATTATAAAATTTAAATAATTTAATTAATTTTATATTATAAATTACTTAATATTATTAAATAGTTCAATATAATTGGTTTGATACTTAAATAAATACAACCGAGAAAACATTTTTATAAACTAGCAATATCCAAGTGGCCATTGTTAACATCATCAGGCATATAATCAAAACATTTTATAAAACGAAAAATAGTTAATGTCAATTTTACAATTAAGATTTTAATACAACTTTTTTAATTTACACGATCAGGAAAGTATCAACAAATCAACCAGATTTGTTGTCAAGCATTTAATTTCTTTAATATTTTGGAATAAATAGTTATTTTTCCACAGATAATATTAAGATACCTATAAAAGTATGCTTTGTTGATAGACGTATCGAGACGCATATAATAAAAGTCTAAGAATAAAAATGTTAGTCAACAACATTGTTAGGAATCATAACATACACATCGACTTTGAATATGTAAATTTAGTATTTCAATCGGTTGATATGTCACTTAGAAAACAATATGATGAAATATTGATGAAACAATATGATGAAACAATACTCTTGAATGAGTTTTACGCGTGGATGAGTTACTCGTAGCTGAAATGAATTCATCAACAAGTTGATTCAGTTTGCTTTTAATAACCCAATAATATTTTATTATTTTTACAGGTTATAGCCATAAGGCTGTTTTGACCGCTCACAAACAGCGATCAAAACATTCGTGATCTGCCTTCTTGGCTCTGCGACAAAATAATTATCTACTTCAACACGTCCCTCCGCACTCAACCAACTATGGTTTCTGGAATTCTTTGCCAGCTTCATAACGGAATCTCTGGAATTCTTGGAATTCTTGCCAACCGACTTTCACTTAAACCTTTCGTTAGAGATAAAGTACGCTCATCTTCCTTGATATTCCGCAACCTCCGTCAAGTTCGTAGATTGATCGATTTCCCTTCTTGTATGACTATCATATCATCTCTCCTTTTTTCTAGACTCGATTATTGTCTTAGTCTATTTTCCAACTCACCTAAATCCACTCTTCTTTCCCTACAATGCATCGTCAACGCAGCTGTCCGAATTCTCCTCCGTCTTCGTCGTTTTGATCATACATCCTACCATCTTGCTTCTCTCGATTTGCCTACAATTTATTGTCGTGTTCAAATTCGTCTTCTTATCGTTGCTTTCCGCTTTGTAACTTTTTACTGTTCCTTGCGTTCCTGTAATTCCCTTCTTTTACATGTCCCAAACTACTCTACCTCCTTTGGACTCCGCTCCTTCCTGGTGGCTGCTCCTCTATCGTGGAACCATCTGGCCATTCATATTCGCCAATCAACTTCCTTGTCGTGCTTCAAACGACAAATCCGATCCCATTTTAACAATTTAACTGCTTGACTTTCTCATTTTTGTTTGTGGACTTGTAATCGTACAGCTTGTACGCATTTGCCACATTAAATAAATTTGTATTATTATTGCCAGCTTCATCTCTGGAATTCTTGCCAGCTTCAAGAGGATATTTTCATGTCCTCTTGCGAACATGATGAGTCTTATACAGTTTTTATAATAATTTATTAAATTATTTTATTAATTTATTAATAAATTTTTTTTCATTTGCTTATCAAGTTATAAATAAAATTATTTTTTCACTCGCCAAAACACTGAGTATATTTGTTCGAAGGCCATGCGTATGGTTGGTTTCCTTCGCCATTCATTCAGCTATGTGAGTACACGTTTTTTAGAGTTCTTGCAAACGCTTTTGTACTAAGCTATTTGTTATATGCTTCTCAATGTTCATACACTCGAACCAGAGATGAGATTACTAGACTTGAGAAGGTGCTATGTAGGGCAACAAAGTTAGTACATCCTTTGAGAGAACTTCCTTACGAGGACCGTATTCGGTCTTTAAATATGCAGTCGTTATGTACTCGGTAACGTAATAACTTTTCGTCTCATCGCTGTCGGCTTCCCATTGTTCGTCAACCTTCCTTTCTTAGACGACAGTCGCCCCACCTCGCTATCACTGCGTTCCCGTCATACCCTCTTACTCCACGTTCCCAAATACTCCAACAACTACGGTCTCCGATCCTTCCTTGTCGCCACCCCACTTGCCTGGAATTAACTCCCTCTCGACGTCCGCTGCGCTCCTTCCTTTATCACATTCAAACACCTCCTTCGTTCACACCTCAACACATGATTTACATTTTTGTTTTGTTGTGGTCATGTAAGCGTGCCCTGGCACGCATTTGCCACGTTAAAATAAATCCTTTTTAAAGTACAGCTTCTGAGTTGGATGAGTTGCGAACGTACTCCTTGGCTGGCGAACTAACCGTGGTCTTAATCTTTTCTAAGACAAAGATTACTAATGTGTATTTTTATCTTATCTTTGTGTTTTTAAATCGAAGTACTAGCTAGGGAGGCAAATATTTATTTTGTTTTAATTTTACTTGATTGTATCTGTGAGATGAAATTCTTCTGGTTGCGGCACGACATTATCCTCACAGGTATTGTTTCCATTCTAGGTACAACAGAACACTATCTGCTGTGTCAAGAATAGGATTGAATATAATCATTTTTTATGGAATGATTTATAAATAATATACCGTGCATAAGAATTAAAATTAGATGTTATCAGGATGAACTGCCATGCTATCAATTTTCGGCTCCTATTCCTCGACCGAACATATCTGCATTTTGGGTGATCTAACTAAAGAATTGTACAAATTCTACAACATTTGTGCACTTATTTTAATAGATGTAATTTTTATCCAATGTAAGGCTTGGTCAGCTAACAAAAGTTCAGTACTAGTTTTCAAATTAGAGTTAATTATGATTCCAAAATCACGCTGTACATCTACCATTTGAAGCTTACTAACTCTGATATTATATGTTGATCACAAATTACGTTTTTCTAGTAGCATAGGGGTTTACTTCGTAGTATTTAACATTAAGACAACAAAGTTGGACCATCTGGATTAAGGTGTATAAATATACGGCTATATTTATTTATATGTCATACACTTTCAAATCATCAAACGCTACATAAAGATTACTCAAACGACAAAGATGATCGTTCAAATATATTATAAATCGTAAAAGTACTAAAACTGATCACTGGAACTCATTTGCTTATGGTTCTGACAAAAAAATAGTTATTTGCACGAAGCTAGAATGCAAAATCAATTGGAAATTGATGTATCCGACGAAATATTAGGTCATAAACACCATATTTTAAAAAAAGGGATATAAGCAATATATAAGGTATGCGATAATATGCTATAGTGAAATCAAGGAATATTACGTCCACAGCAAACCCATGTGAAACGGTATCAGTCCATAATTCTCGAACAGTCAGAAGGTTTGATAAGCTGGATTGATAATTTGTAAAGACACGCTGAATACAACACAATACATTATTTTGATGTAAATTATCAAACAATATATGTGATAATCATCGTTCAAAAGCTACACACTATACTTGTTAGCTTATAGGACGATAATTACTATTGTGTAGAATTGGTAACATTTTGAGTATGACACGACAGATACATGTGTCTATGCAGTTGAAACAAAAGATTATAATAAGCTATCGTTATTATTAATGTTTCAACAGCACATAAAAGCATGGCTTAGTTGGCTGGTTCACTGCAGAAAAAAAGAAAATATAATAAAAGTATCACAAATACGGAAAAGCAGCTTTCCCCATGGCATCCTCCATCCGTAATTTCCTTTTGAATTCGTCGATATTGCTACTGCGCACTGTTGACTCTCCAAGCCTATTCCACAGAGATACAACTCGCCGATCAAATTGGACAGCTCGTGATTTTCTTATCCTTTCACGTCGCAGGGTTAAACCATGGCCTCGGAGGATATTGGATGAGCGCAAATGAAGATAATCTCGAAGTGGATGATCCAAATCATTAAGAATTTGCCAGACCATACTCATATCGATGTACCGGCGGGTCCACGTGACAGTCTCAAGTCTAAGTGCTTTTAATCGATCAGGGTACGACAAAAATTTCAGTTGCGGTGCTAGCTTGGTAGCTCTATGAAGTACCCTCTCTGAACTAATATGTTCTTTTGAATTTTGGGGATACACACACGGCGCAGCATATAGAAGACGGCACAACACATGAGCAAAGATTAGCGGACGTAGGGCAAATTGATTGAGTGCAATGAAAGTGCGTCGAAGTTGACCGATTATCCCCAACGCATTTGAACAAGCATGGACAGTATGTGTGACGGTACTCAAATCACTGTTTATCCACACTCCCAAGTCCTTATATTTGCTCACTCGTTCTATATCACTGCTTTGAAAGCTATAATTAACTAAAGATTGAGCATTTCCGCCACGAACACGTAAATGTTTGCATTTTGATATATTTACAATCAACCTATTGAGCAGAGCCCAATTTTCGACTTCATCGATATCCCGTTGCAGTTTAACTATATCATTGGGTGAACAAATTGCCCGCCAGATTTTCAAATCGTCTGCATATAAAAGCATCCGAGAATCAATAACTTCCGGGATATCGTTGATGTAGACACTAAATAACAATGGACCCAATACTGAACCTTGAGGCACCCCTATATTACATGGCCGCGAAGAAGAGTAAAAATTATCTACATGCACACAATAACTACGATTGCTTAAAAACGATTCAATCCATCTAACAAGCAAAAATGGAATGCCACTTTTCTCTAGTTTATTTAGGAGGAATCTATGGTCTACTCTGTCAAATTCCTTAGAGAAATCGAAGAATATGATGTCAGTAGCAATTGATACGGCTTTATTAGCTGACCAATCAAGATGGGCTGCGAGTAGATTAGTAACTGTCGAATAATCCTTACGGAAACCATGTTGCTCAGAAGCTATTACATTATTCTCACTATAAAACTTGACCATATAACCATGTATAATTCGCTCTAACATTCTACAACATAAGCAAGTAATACTTACTGGTCTATAATTGTCTACTGAAGATATATCACCCTTTTTGAAGATGGGGTGAATGATCGATTGTTTCCACTCTTTTGGAAGAGTCGTATCAATAATAGATTGTCGAAATATGTTACAAAGTGGTGTATATATTGAGTCTGCTATTCGACGAAGATATATCGAAGGTAACAAATCAGCACCTTTGGAGTTTGTCTCTTTAAGACGATGCAGTTCAGCTAAAACTTTCTCAGGAGTTATCAAATTAGCTATGTCTAAACTAGGATATGAAACACTAGCACCTCTTATCGTCTCACTGTTCTGGATAGGTTCAGGATACTCATTTGTAGTCTCTTTGTACAAGTAAAAATGCCTTGAGAACATCTCAGCAAGGTCGTCTTCAATAACGCTATTAAAATATTGGCCAATTGTTTTATTAGCGTTCCTACTACTATTCACATATAGAAAGAGAGCTTTGGGATCATGTCTACAACTATGAGCTAGACCATTTTCAAATAAATAGCGCTTATGTCGCTTTAAAGAATTGAAGAAATTTCTCGCCTGCTTATAAACACCATATTCACAAAACCCACCCTTAAAGCATTTGAAACTGAAGTCACGAGCCTTCATCGCAGTAGCCAGCTCAGTATCAAACCAACGAGCGCTTTTCCGACTAGTCTTAGACTTCAAAGGTGAGAATTTTACCATTAGAGAATAAAGCGTCACGCGAAAATGATCCCAGGCCTCGTCAACTCCGACAACAGCCGGATCAGGCCAACTTACTCTATGCAGCTTTGATGTAATAACATCATAGTTCGCCCGAAAAACATTAATCTGACGTTTGTACCGAGCATGATGAAACACCCTCATTTGTATATTTAGCAAAACTTTAACTACACAGTGATCAGACAAACCAACAGGAGAATCATATTGGATACTACTGATTAATTGACTGTTTGTCGATAGGCAAAGATCAAGAAGGGAAGAACTACAACTTGAAAAGCGAGTATGTACATCAACAAATTGAGCAAGACCACAATAAGCAAAACACTCCATAAGGTCACAAGATTCACTATCACAAGTAGGAAGAACCGTATTCGAAGTCCATTCAACATCTGGCATATTCAGATCCCCAATTATCACAGTATCACAATCTCCTCGCGTATGCAACTCTATATCTTCGATGAGTTTCTTAGATATTGCCTTAGGAGCACGATACACAAGACCCAGTATGATGGGTGAGCTGTTATCAAACTTCACCTGACACCACAAACTCTCAACTCTATCAATATACGACTTACTCAAAACGCGCACCTTAACTTCGTCTCTCATAAAGAGAGCTACTCCACCACCCCTACTTCCTATCCGATCACTACGGAACAAAGAATAGCCTGGGATGGATACCTCAGCATCGGATACATCACAATTAAGCCAAGATTCTGTAATACCAACTATAATTGGATTAACAGACTCAATCCTAAACTTTAGCTCATCGACTTTCTGTAACAAGCTCCGAACATTACAATAAAATATACTATGACTTTTATTCACACCAGTGCGAGTAATAATATCATCTCTAGCAATCTGACACACTTCAGATCCCAAATCAGCTAGGCACTTATATGCTGTAAGACCTTGCCAAAACCCTCCACATTCATGAGAAGGCGATACATCTAGTGGGGACCTACTGATTCGAATGCGTCGCCTCACTACTTGAAAATTTTGCACACATAGATTGCTCTCACCAATTGCAACACGAGATGCAAGTTCTTCCTTAGCTTGAGACAATTTCTCCCTTTGAAGAGCGTAAAGATCTTTTAAGAGACTAACATGGGATCCTTTTACATTATTCCACATGTTAAATTAACATGTGGAATAGACTCTCTTAACAATGAGGAGATCGAACTAAGTAAAAAAACACTAAAATCGTCAGTGCCCGTAGAGTAAAACCAGTTTAGAGAATTTAATTCTTGATTTACTTATTTGCTACTAAATGACACCAAATAAATAGCAGACTTAAGTCATAAAGTGCACCATCTTATTTCTCAAATGAAAATATTCAAGGAAAGATTAAAACTATCAGATAATAATAAAGAGTATAGAGGAATGTTAGAATTTTATTTAAAAGAAAATTGTTACTGAAAATTGCTAATTTTCAGTAACGAACTGTTACCATTGTCAGGCTCTTGTGCCTGAAGGTAGTAAAAGTTCGGAGCAAAGCAATAGAGAACATATCGTGCGGAGTCGATGTAATCGAAAACATGATATACATTTGTGTTAATGTAATCTCTAGATTCTTGTATACCAGTTTCCGATGAATTCGTCGCCTTAGTTACTTCAGCATATGATCCCAGTGCGCTTAATACTATTAAGATGATCGAGTCATAGTTGAATTCTAGACGGAACGTATTCGACATTTTTATAATAGACATTTCGCTAGAAAAGCAAAGGTCGATAATTGAGGAGCTAGTATTCCTACATGTATAAGGTTTTTCTGTAAACATGTTGAATTAAATTCGAATCATTTATCGTGTTTAAAAGTAGTAACGATTCTGGATCACATTTTGGGTAGAAACGTAATCAATTTTAAGCTCACGCTTAAAAGTCCACTAACAAAAAATGAAAAAGTCAAGCAGATGAAATGTTTAAATGGGATCGGATTTGGCGTTTGAAGCACAGCAGCGAGATTGATCGGTGTATATAAATGGACAGATGATTCCACGATAGAGAGCAGCCACCAGGAAAGAGCGAAATCCAAAGGAAGTAGAGTAGTTTGGGACATGTAAAAGAAGGGAATTACAGGTAGGCAAAGAACAGTAAACAGGACGAGAATTGTCGAGAAAAGGAAGGTTGAGAAATTATGAGATATGAAAAGTTACAAGGCGGAAAGCAATGAGAAAAAGTCGAATTTGGACACGACAATAAATGGTAGGCAAATCGAGAGAATCAAGATGGTGGGATGTATGATCAAAACGACGAAGACTGAGGAGAATTCGGACGGCTGCGTTGACGATGCGTTGTAGGGGAAGTAGAGTGGATTTAAATGAATTGGAAAATAGACTAAGACAATAATCGAGTCTAGAAAAAAGGAGAGAAGATATTAGAGTCATACAAGAAGGGAAATCTATCAATCTACGAACTTGACGGAGATTGTGGAGAATTAAGGTAGATGAGTGTACTTTATTTCTAACGAAATGTTTAAGTGAAAGTCGGTTGTCGAAATAGAAGCTTAAGAAAACGAGATGGTCAGCGATAGGATAAATTGTGGAATTTAATGATACTGAGGAAAGTTCTAAGCCGGTGCGTCGAGGAAGGATCCTGAACCGAGGCGAACAACAACAAAAGGCTTTATGCGAACATCTGAAAAACATAATTTGATTTTTCAAAAGCGTTTGATATGGTTCCACATGACATCTTGATTCAGAAAATGCGTGCTCTAAACATTGATCCACTTATTATTCGCTGGATAAAAGAATTTTTATCTAACAGATTCTATCAGGTTGTTGTAAATGGTTCTCTTTCTGATCCTTATCCTGTCAATGTTGGAGTTCCGCAGGGTTCGGTCCTCGGCCCATTGTTATTCTGTATTTTCATTAATGACCTTCCTTCCATTTTGAATTCACACTCTCTTTTATATGCAGACGACCTAAAAATTTGGCAGGCTATCCGGTCAGATTCGGACACGGTGCTAGTTCAATCGGATATCGACAGCATTTCCAACTGGGCTTATATGAATGGTCTGTCACTGAATATATCAAAGTGTGCATGTATGCGTTTACAATCATGCAGTCATAGTGTGTATCCAACTTATCATCTTGAGGATCAGAACATTAAAGTAGTAACTCGTCTTAGCGACCTTGGAATAGTAGTTGCGAATGATTTTTCGACTAGTTGGAATACTGAGTTGGCTTGCTCGAAAGCAAATCGAATGGTTGGGATGATTCGTAGAACTTTTAGTGTGTTGAGTCCAGTTTCATTTAGAGCACTCGCCAACGCATTTGTGATCAGTCATCTTACCTATGCATCACAATGTTCGTTCCCAAGAACAGTATACGAGAAAAGTAGAATTGAAAATGTGCTGCGCCGGGCAACAAAGCTCGTAAATTCAGTTAAAGCCTTACCTTATAATGAAAGGCTAAAAAAACTTGGTATGGTTTCTATAAGCGACCTTCGGTTTCGGCGAGATATGTGTTCAACATGGGAAGCTTTACACAAGGGAAATCACGTCTTAAGAGAATTGATGACTGTTCGGAAAAGTCGGGCTTTGCGTGGACACAATTTTACTTTAGCCCATCGCCGAGTTATACGCTCTAAAACTGTACAATTTGGACACCGAATCGTAGGTAAGTGGAACCGATTAAGTGAAGAAATTGTCAACTCAAGATCGGTTTCAGCATTCAAACATAAACTTTTGTGACTTTTGTTTGTGAGTCTTTTTTTTTCTTTACTTTTCCTTTTCTTTTTTTTAACAGTGCAACTGTGAGCTTTGCTCGTCTGTTTGTCGAAATAATAATAATAATAATTTTTTTTTTTTTTTTTTTTTTTTTTTTTTTTTTTTTTTTTTTTTTTTTTAAACCAATATTAATACAATTAAAAATTACAATCATAAAGTTACCCGCAAATGGGCCCTAATATAAACATTAAATTTAAGACCATTAAAATCTCAGCTATCCGTAGCGGATCCACGACTAATTATCTCCGAATGGATTTGCTGTCCGTGCTCGAACCGGTGAAATGCAGAGCGGGGGCTGCGAAGACACATAGAAGTTGATCGCGCAAGGGAGAAACTTATCCTTCGTCGGATAAGTGCGATACACGTCGCATAGTCTATTTCGCGCTTATTGGCCAACATCCTGGCTAATGTCTTCAGAACGCAATCTCCGGTCTTACCAACGCCTCCAGACGATGAAAACACTATCGGTGTGAATTGGGCCCTCTCCACAGTTACAATACGTTCAAGGTAACGGGCGTTTTTGCGCGACTCGTGATAGTTGTGGACTGATGAAGGCGATCTCTCAGAATAAGAAGCAGCATGACAATTGAATATAGCGACGTCCATAAAGACGCGCTCGCTTCGTCTTCCGAACAGACCTGAGCACACGACATCAAGTCTCGCTTCACTATCACGTGAAGTTGTAGCTGACTCGAACTGAATGGAGGGATCTATAGGACTCAGCACGGGCTCAATTGCGACACACGGAGTGACTTCAGTCAAAAGGTTGGCAAGTGTGTCACGTATTAGGTTATGCCTTATGATTGTGAGTGCGCCTCTACCGCACGAGAGCGAGTGAACTGTGCTATTCTCAGTACCACAACTACAATGCGCAGGTGCATCCGTAGGTGTTAGTCCATATCGACCATTCACGGCGTCCCTAAACTCGTGTGGGGATAAACGGAACCCGTCTGCTTCGATTGGTTTTGTTGTCAACCAATTCGACGCTCCCTTCTCCGATGCAAATTCTAGAGATGAACATGTGGTCGCATCACTGACTTGAATTATTTGATCGCGGCGTCGTTTAATTATAATTTCTTTTTCGTTCTTAATGGATTTGGCGATATGAGTGTATTGTTCCTTATTGTTTGAAACATGTGATTGACAAGCACGTATTGACCAATCGTATTCTTTACCCGGATCGACATGATGGTCTACGATTCCGAGACCACCCAGTCTCGCTGGAAGGCTGAAAATTTGCCTAAGTGTTTCAGGTACGTTTGATATACCGGTTATTTTAGGGATCAAGCAGTGACGGATATGTTCCTCGAGTGCCAGGAGTTGCTCGGACCGAAAGCGACAAGTCCTCTTCGCGTAAGTCATCTTATGTTGTAATGAGTATGTCAGAGCATTGTACGCGACTTGTGGGTCGAAAATAGCAATCTCAACTAGGTTCTGTACACATTTGGACCATCTGTCTACTTTGCGGATAATCCAGTCCTCCAAAAAGGATTCATTTCCAATTGGCGCTCCCAATACTTCTACGCCATTCGTACAGATATGGACACTAGTAGCATCAAAACATTCTTGGGCTTTGTTCAGGAATTCCGGATGGACCAGTAATTGACATTTTGAAGGATTTATGTTATACCCATACGCTCCGCCCTCCCGCATCATAATATCAAAAACTGATCGGCATTCTTCGAAGGTTCCAACGAAATTGGCATCATCCGCATACCACTTTTGTTCAATCGAAGAAATTTGAGTTTGAATTCGTGCAATAAGCGGGAGAGACGCGGCAGCGAAGGCGGCCATTGCTAAAGGATCACCCTGAGTGAAACCTTCGTCAGAAGTCCAAATTTCCTCCTCAATAGCCAGTAGACCTCCTTCCCCGTACAAGTTAGATAGAATATTTGAAAGCGCTGGACAGATGAGCGGCATGTTTGTCAATGCTACTTTCCTATTTATTAGGTTAAACGCATTCTTTGCATCTAGTACCAAAATGCAGGAACTTGCGCACTCTTGAAATCGCTTCCGTAGCGAGTGAATGACGAATTCAGTTCCACACTTCTGACCTGCACAAAGTTGTGAGACACCGGCGACGTGTTGTAGGTGGTAGTTTATGAGTTTAAGAATAGTCTTGCCAATTATTCGTCGAGGTACGTCACATATTCCTATTGGTCGGATACCAGGATCCTTGTCCAAAGCAATCAGCCTGCTAGCAGTGAATCCGACAACACTGCGTTGGTGTACCATATTTGATGCAAGCCGAATGGCAAGGCCGGCAAGTGAAGTAGCAAGAGTCGACGAGTCACGTCCGAATTTATTAAGGAATGTTTGCCACATTTGGGCATCCGCACCAGACGGACCGGCACTTCCCTTCGTTCGGAGTGAGGCTTTCTTGATCTCATCCATGTCGATTGTCTCAAACATTATAGGATGAAAGGGGAGAATGTCGTGTAGATGCTCTTTCAGCAAAGTATTTGAATTTATTTTGGCGGATCGTGGGTGCTTTTCTTTAAGAAGCTCTCTAACAGTTTTGTTCTCGACTTTTGAGTCCAAATTTAATACACCTCGAGAAATTGTTTTGTTCTCGAGCATTCTCATGGCCGCGGTTGTCTTTCCGTTGACATACAGTTGCACGAAATAGTTTTTCCAGTTACGTTGATGTTTAGGTTTTGTTTGCATACTCGCTTGAAGCTGTAAAATTCGAGCCTCTCGTGCCAAGTCTTGGAGGTTGCCCGACTTCCACAAGATCAACCTTCTGTTCATAGTTCTTCGTAATATTGCAGTTTTCCTGGAGCCAAAGCGTTGGAGGATGAATTGACACAACAGAGTTGCTTTCATTAGCGGATAACCATCTCTATCTCTAACTGTGCAGGCGTCATCATATAAGTGCGAAAGTTCACGAAGAAACTCACGGGTCTCATTGCACCTTGGCGGAATGAATAAGTTCGGGCGCCAAGCGATTATCTCCCTATACAGCTCCGCTATGCTTCTAACCGAATCTTGTGTAAGAGCATTAGTGCGAGCGGGTGTATCGATTACGTGCCCGGCTGTTCCGACTGAATTTTTTTAATAATAATAATAATAATAATAACATATAAATATCAGTACATTCTCCCAACGATATAATCAGACAAATAGTTCGGTCGTCAAATAATACGTGTCGATTGTCGAAATTCCATTGACGGGATCTGCTGTAGATCTACTTGTTGCTCTTGACAATCGTGAACTTTATTCAGATCATAATTCTCATTAGGTATATGCGACACTGAGCTTGTAGCATTGTTATTTGAATCCACCTCTGTTTGTAAATTGTGGATATCCGGAGTAAACATTGCAGGGGGTGAATCGTCCATCTGGCAATTTTGAGATATGTTGGATTCTTCGAATACATTTGATTACAGTTATTGGGAGCTAGATATTGAGTTGAAATGTGAGTCTCTTTTCCATTAGGGTATCGAACTAGAGCGTAGTTCTCGTTGGCATGAATAAGCTCTGCGCGATCTACAAGTGGATCGTTTTTACTAATACGGTTGAAATTCTTTACAAAGATATGTCCAGGATTTATTAACCACTCAGTTAAGCTGACTCCCTTAGCTGATCTGCGATTGAATTTGAATATACGTCCATGAGGCGTTTCATTAGTCGAAGTGCATAAAAGAGATCTGATCGAATGAAGTGCCTTTGGAAGTGTTGTTTCCCACCGTTCGATTGGAATCTTATTATTATGATGATACAACCGTATCGCGTTCCATATCAACCCGTTATAGCGCTCAATCTGGCCATTTGAGGTAGGATGGTAGGGAGTGGAATATGATAGCGTGATTCCCAATGTCAATAAATATTTACGGAACTCTACTGACGTGAAAGAAGTACCCCGATCAGTATGGATATTCTCAGGCGTGCCAAATGATGCGAACAACGACTCAAGACACTGAATTACCGATCGAGAACTGGTGTCAGCACAGGGAAACCCAAAGGGAAATCGGCTATATTCATCTACTATAGATAAAATATATATTTTCTTACTCGAGCTGGGCAGCCGGCCTTTAAAATCTAAGGACAAACGCTCCCATGGTTTACTGGCTTTAATCAAGGTACTTCGAGGGGGTTTATAAAAGTGAGGTTTCAATTCGTTGCAGCTAGGACAACCTTTAATGACTTTTCTAACATCTTCAATAGAATACGGAAAATTTCGATGACGTACATAGTGCCACATCCTTGTTACCCCAGGGTGACACAAATGATCATGCATCCTTTCGAGTTCTTTTAAATCACTCGTGACTGATCCTAAAGCAATTCGAGACATAGCGTCAGCTACCTGATTTTCTTTGCCGCATCGATATAACACGTCGAACTGATATTCGGACAATTCTATTCTCCAACGATTGATTTTGTCATTTTTGATCTTACCTTAATGTTTATTTGAGAACAAAAATGCCACGGATTGTTGATCAGTCAGAACGGTGAAATGTCTACAGGATAAATAGTGACGCCAGTATCTTATAGATTCTACTATGGCTAGTGCCTCTTTCTCAACAGCTGCATATTTCATTGCGTTCTTATCCAGAGTACGTGAGAAGAATGCGACTAGTTTAAAATTTTGAGACAAAGTAGCACCGATCGCAAAGGCAGACGCGTCTGTCTCGACCACGAACGGGACTGAGAAATCTACTTTAGACAATGTAGTTGATGCAAGGCTGTGTTTCAGATTTGCAAATGATTCTTTTGCATGAAGAGACAGCGGAAAAGATACAGTTTGTGCTAAAGGTCGAACGACATTTGAAAAATTCTTTATCCATCGAGAATAGTGTACGAACATTCCTATAATACGTTTAAGTTCGACTAATGATTTTGGCTCAGGCATTTCCAATAAGGGTTTGATACGATCAGGGTCAGGTGAAATGCAACCGTTATCTATCTGGTAGCCAAGAAAACATACCTTAGAGACTCCGAAAATACATTTTGACGTATTTAAAGTGATATTATATTTCTTAGCAACTTCTAAGAAGCGATCAAGATTCCTTTGGTGAAGTTCCTTTGTTTCACCGCCGATAATAACATCATCCAAATAAGCGTACGTAGATTCAAGATCCTCTTCCTCGATTAACTTAGCGATGATACGTTGGAAAGCCGCCACTGCATTTGTCAATCCGAACGGTAGGCGTTTAAATTGGTACAAACGACTATTAGCTTCAAATGCAGTGTAATGCCTCTCATTCTCCTGAATGGGAACCTGATGATAAGCATTCTTTAGGTCTAATCGACTGAAACTTTTGAATGGAGATAGCTTATCAATGAATTCGTCAATCCTGGGAAGAGGGAAGCCGTCAAGATGAGTGAATCGATTCACCGTCAAACTGTAATCTATTACCATTCGCACTTCGCGACCAGGATTTTTAACCAGGACAACTTGTCCACGCCACGGAGACGTGCTATTCTCGATGATACTGGAATCAAATAGACGTTTTACCTCGGCTGCGATAAAACAGTTATCTTCTGGAGTTCTTCGACGAGATGGAATTGCAACAGGTTTTACCGCTTTGTCTAGGAATTGAAATAGAGACGGGGCTTCAACTTTCATTTCCCCAACACCTGCAACAACGACCAAAGGACGTTCTACTCCGTTGAATTCTATGGTCACCGTCGAGTGTTGACGAAGAAAGGGTACACCGAGGATCACATCTGTTACTAGGGTGGGGAGAATGAAGAATTTTACATTTCGATAGAAACGATTGTTTAAAACAACATCGGCGAATGTACAATGTCTTAACTCACAGGAAAATTCAGATGCAGCGAGAGAAACTTTTAAATTTGTGGATTTTCTCACAAGCTTGCACTTTGTAGCGACATCACTTCTGACAATATTAAATGAACTTCCAGAATCGATCATCCCGCTTACTGAGATATTATTCAAACTTATAGTGGGCTGGATTAAGTTTGATGATGACGCGTTTGTTGTGCTTATTGAATATAAAGACGCAGACGTGCCAGAATTTCTTGAACGGCACATGTTAGAAAAATGTCCTTTCTTGCTGCACGTATGACAGGTAGCGTTGCGAGCAGGACAGATACTCCGCACGTGGCGGTTTCGACCGCAAAAGTAGCATCGCTCTTGACTTTTGATTGCGGAACATTCTTGTTGTGTTTCCGAATCATCTCTGGGTAAATTTGTCAACTGCGGTGGATTAGCATAGTTAATCATAGATTCCATATTTTCAGATTAAGTGATATCCCGTGAAGATAACCGGAATTCCGATGCTTCAGCCTGTGCCAACTCGATTGATCGAGCGATCCGATAAGCACTCTCTTTGTTAAGATCGACGGTTTCAAGTAGACGTTCTCTGATCGATGTGGAAATAATTCCAGCCACAAAAGTATCCAACAACAAAGAATCTCGATGTTCTCGTGAAGTTACATCTTTGAACTTGATTTGACGGGCAACGGATTATGTCGTTTGAATGAACTGGTCAATTGTCTGGTTTTCGGCTTGCTTCAAATTATGCAGCTGATGTCTTGCATATACATCTCCCCTGTCCTTTATAAAACTTCTACTTAACGTATCGATCGCGATATCATAATCATCGACTCCTTCGATGATATCATAAAGGATTGGAGAAATGTGGTTGATCAGAAGGTCAAGCTTTTGTTGGTTTGTGACATCTTCAAGAACTCGTACAAACGCATTGAATCTTTGTAGCCAATGACGCCAAACTTTTGCCGAATCAATCCCATCGGTTAAAGCATCTAGGATCGCTGGTTTGAGTAGCTTGTCCATTCACAATGTTCGCATAAATTGAACCGAGGCGAAGAACAACAACAAAAGGCTTTATGCGAACATCTGAAAACATAACATATAAATATCAGTACAGATCCACATTATTTTGGATTTATTAGAATTCAGAGTAAGACGAAGAAAAGAAAGATGATTGAAAATAGAGGCAAGACAGTTGGAAGCAGAAACACTAAGATCGTTAATACGATAAACAGGTGTATGAGCATAGATGAGAATGTCATCAGCATATTGCAGAGCATGAAAGTTAAATGTATAAGAAATAGAAGACAAATCACCGAGAAGATGATAGAAAAGCATAGGGCCTAATACGGAGTCTTGTAGAACACCGGACGGGATTAATGAAAGATGGGAGAGAGAAGAATTAGAATAGATGCGTTATGTACGGTTTGGTAGATATGAATAAAACTATGATACAGCGGGTAAAGAGAAGCCATAATCATGACGAAGGCGATGGAGAAGAATCGAGTGATCGACGATGTCAAAAGCAGACGATAGATCAAGAGAAACTGTGACACTACATAATTTATGATCGCGCGATATGAGTAAGTCGTTATAAACTTTAAGACAGGCAATTTCAGTAGAGTAATTAGAGCGAGAAGCGGCTTGGAAGGGAGGAAATAAGTTTGAGGAAAAGAGATATGTATTAACTTGCTTGAGAACGAGACGCTCAAGGAGTTTAGAGATGGTTTGGAAAAGTGAGATAGGACGGTACGAATATGGTAATGAGAAGTCGAGAGATTGCTTTTTGATGAGAGGACGAACAGTGGCGCATTTCCTGATGGAAGGAAATGTACGGCTACGGATGGACGAGTTGAACAATGTGGTTAGAAAGGGTGAAATAGATGGGCAGATATTTTTAAGCAAGTAATTGTTAGTTGGGTCAGAAGGAGAGGTTTTATTTGGTAATGACAGAAGAAGCGAAGGAACTTCATCAGACGAAACGGGAAGAAGATGGAATAGCTCTGGGAGAGAAGTATCCAAAGAGAAGAGAGGATACAAGGGGCATATGGGTAGAATACAAAGTAAATTAGATATCTTAGATTGTAGAGAAGAAGAAAATTCATCAGAATTGATGTTACATGGGGATAAGTGATCTTGAAAGAATTGAGTTTAATATTTTCCAGTGATATTTAAAGTTCGAAGAGGACATAAGTTGATTTCGCCATTTTTAAAGTTCGAAGAGGACATAAGTTGATTTCGCCAAAAGAGAGTACGTCTTGTATGAATAAGAATGATATGGGAACAGGGAGGATTTACATTATTTTGGACTTTTCTTGGTTTAGAACAAGACGAAAATAGGAGATACGTTACTAGATAGAAGAGTGACAGTTGGCGGCATAAATTGCGATATCATGAATGCGATAGGCGGATGCATGAGCATACATGTGGATGCCATCGGCGTATTGCATACGTTAAAGGAGTAAACTTTGATAAACGGAGAGAGATCGCCAAGTAGAAGAGATAAGCAAGCGAGCTAGGACTGAACCTTGATGGACGCCACAGGAAATAGGGATTGAAGGAGAAGATGATGAGTTTGAACAGACGCGAAAAGAACAGTCTGATAGATAGAAAGATATGACAGGCATTAACTCGCATTCTTGATATACAGTTGATTCAGGGTGATGATGTGATGGTACCATTATGTCATTCCAGAGGGTTGTTATTGAACGGTGCAAGATTAAATTACTTACACATCGGTAACAAATGGTTCACAGGCAGCTATACCATATGCAAGTTTATAGAATATTCGATCTTGGAGTTATGGTTTATCATGATCTTAGCACTAGAATTTATGTATCAATTCATTCTACTCGAAGTACTAAGTCGTTCTTGTGGTCAACTTGATTGCCATAGTTTTCATATTTTATATAATTCTCTTCTATTGCCACTGATTTTATATGCGTCTCCTGTCACTCACCCACAATTTCACAAGAATATGCAACACTTTGAGATAATATTACGTAGGGCCACTGATTTTGTTGTATCAACACGGTCGCTGCCTTATGTTGAAAGTATGTGAAATAACTTCAAGTATGTCCAGTTTAAATTTAACTCAAGCTGGCTGATTTGATGTTCATGTTGAGTACTCTTACCACATCCGAGAATACCTGTCGATGTACATTCAATTTAAGTAACACAACAGGTCTTCGCGGACATAAATTAAAAGAAAGAAGTTTGATATAAATTACATAAAATTATTCCTGTCAGTTCCAGATTATTCCTGTCCGTTCCAGATAATTCCTGCCAGTTCCAGATTATTCCTGTCAGTTCCAGATTATTTCTGCCAGTTCCAGATTATTCCTGACAGTTCCAGATTATTCCTGTCCGTTCCAGATTATTACTGTCAGTTCCATATTATTTCTGTCAGTTCCAGTTTATTCCTGTCCGTTCCAGATTATTCCTGTCAGTTCCAGATTATTCCTGTCAGTTCCAGATTATTCCTGTCAGTTCCAGATTATTCCTGGAACTGACAGGAATAATCTGCGTTCCCAATTACTCTAACTACTACGATCTCCAACCCTTCCTCGTCGCCGTCCCACTCGCCTGGAATCAGCTTTCACTTGACGTCCGCGGCGCTACCTCGTTTATTACATTCAAATACCTCCTTCATTTCCACCTTCGCAACACATGGTTTAGATTTTTGTTGTTGTCGTGGTCATGTAAGCGTTAGCAGGCACGCATTTGCAAAGTAAAAATTAATCTTGTTTTAAACAAATTGCTCCTTATGAACTCCAAACTGAGGTTAACATCATATAAATATGGGTTTGGCAACGAAATCGTGGATAGGAACTAGTTAATTAGATTACGGTCATCTCTACGTATAAACACATCTTAGCTGATGCTGATTATATACATTTTACTGACAAGGTAACAACCATCACCGGTTGTCACTACGATTAATTGGAGAAGCAAGTTTAATATGCTGAACTGGATCGCTGTACAATGACAGACACAAATCCCATCCCTATTTTTTGCGGGGTCCCACAAGGTTCAGTCCTAGGTCCCCTGCTTTTCTCTCTTCTGCTTGGCGATCTCTCTCCGTTTATCAAACCTTACTCCTTTAACGTCATGCAATACGCCGATGACATTCTAATCTATGCTCATGCACCCGCACATCACATACACGATATCAGCATTTCTGCCTCCAACTGTCTTTCTTCTATCTACAAACGTCTCTCCAATCTCCATCTCGTTCTAAACCCCGAAAAGTCCAAAATAATGTGGATCCTCCCCCGTAAACCAAACATATCTCCTCCCACTGTATATTTTGCCTCATCGATCATCCCCATAGTCCACAATCTCACTTTCTTAGGCTTCCATTTCGATGATCAGCTTTCCCTTAAACCATTCGTCCGTGACAAGGTCCGCTCATCTAACTTAATTCTCCGTAACATCCGCCGTATACGCCCCTTATCGATTTCCGTTCTTGTATGTCTCTTCTTTCATCGCTTCTTTTCCCTAAAATCGATTACTGCCTTAGCCTTTTCGCCAATTCTCCAAAATCCATCATCCTACCACTACAACGAATAATCAACACCGCCGTTCGAGTGCTCTTTCGTCTCCGTCGCTTCGACCACACATCCACATATTTTGCCCAACTCTCCAGGCCCACCATCCACATCCACATCAAACTCCGCCTTCTCGTAACTTTTCGTCTCATCGCTGTCTGCTCCCTATCGTTCATCAACCTTCCTTTCTTAGACGATACTCGCCCCACCTCGCTATCGCTTCGTTTCTGTCATACCCTCTTACTCCACGTTCCTAATTACTCCAACAACTACTGTCTCCGATCCTTCATCGTCGCCGCCTCACTCGCCTGGAATCAACTTCCTCTCGACGTCCGCCGCGCCCCCTCATTTATCAGATTCAAACACCTCCTCCGTTTACACCTTCTCGACACCTGATTCACAGTTTTGTTTTGTTGTGGTCATGTAAGCGTGCGCTGGCACGCATTTGCCACGTTAAAATAAATCTTTTTTTAATCCAATATCGTGTGTTGTCAACCGCGGTACCTAGTGAAATCATTTATTGTAATATTTTTTTGAAGAAAGAAAATTTATTATTGAAAAATCGAAGAGTTTAAATGTCATGCTTCCGTAAACGGTTTTACCGGTAAGGAACGGCTAGATCTTGGAGCCCGAAGCGAGGCCGAACATTTAGGCATGATTGAGAAGGCAATAGGTCTCTTCAAGCGAATGAGATTATCTTCAAATGAAGGAGATTAATTATAATATAATAATAAATTATTTAAGGTGGCAAACGCGTGCCAAATGCACGCTTACATGACCACTAACAAACAAAGAAAAGAACATCAAAGGTCACAGGTAATTAGTTAATTGTTGAAATAAAATTGGATTTGGCGTTTGAAGCACGGCATTGATGATGATTGGCGGATTGTATAGGCAGATGATTCCACGAGAGAGGAGCAGCCACAACGAAGGAGCGGAAGCCAAAAGAGGTAGAGTAATTTGGGACATGTAAAAGAAGAGAATTACGGGAACGCAGAGCACAGTACACAGTACGAGAATTGTCGAGAAAAGAAAGGTTGAGAAATGAAGGGGTATGAGAAGTTATAAGGCGAAAAGCAATGATAAGAAGACGAATTTGAACACGATTATAAATGGTAGGCCAATCAAGAAAAACAAGATGGTGGGATGCATGATCAAAACGACGAAGACGGAGGAGAACTCGGACGGCAGCGTTATTGATGCGTTGTAAAGGAAGAAGAGTAGATTTAGGTGAATTGGAAAATAGACTAAGACAATAATCGAGTCTAGAAAAAAGGAGATAAGATATGAGAGTCTACAAGAAGGTAAATCAATCAATCTACGAAGCCTAAGAAAATGAGATGGTCAGCGATATGATGAATTGTAGAATTTAATGATACGGAAGGAGATTCTAAGCCGAAGCGTCGAGGAAGGATCCAAATTATTTTTGATTTATTACGATTCAGAGAAAGACGATGACAATAACGATGCTTGAAAATTGAGGCAAGACAGTTGGAAGCAGAAACACTAAAATCGTTAATACGATAAACAGGTGTATGAGCATAGATGAGAATGTCATCAGCATATTGCAGAGCATGAAAGTTAAATGTATAAGAAATAGAAGACAAATCACCGAGAAGATGATAGAAAAGTATAGGGCCTAATACGGAGTCTTGTAGAACACCGGACAGGATTAATGAAAGATTGGAGAGAGAGAAGAATTAGAATAGATGCGTTATGTACGGTTTGATAGATATGAATAAAACTATGATACAGCGGGTAAAGAGAAGCCATAATCATGACGAAGGCGATGGAGAAGAATCGAGTGATCGACGATGTCAAAAGCAGACGATAGATCAAGAGAAACTGTGACACTACATAATTTATGATCGCGCGATATGAGTAAGTCGTTATAAACTTTAAGACAGGCAATTTCAGTAGAGTAATTAGAGCAAGAAGCGGCTTGGAAGGGAGGAAATAAGTTTGAGGAAAAGAGATATGTATTAACTTGCTTGAGAACGAGACGCTCAAGGAGTTTAGAGATGGTTTGGAAAAGTGAGATAGGACGGTACGAATATGGTAATGAGAAGTCGAGAGATTGCTTTTTGATGAGAGGACGAACAGTGGCGCATTATTAGACTGAAGAAAATGTACGGCTACGGATGGACGAGTTGAACAATGTGGTTAGGAAGGGTGAGATAGAGAGGAGCAGATATTTTTAAGCAAGTGAGTGGGTATTGGGTCAGAGGTAGAGGTTTTATTGGGTAATGACAGCAGAACCGAAGAAACTTCTTCATATGATACGGGAATAAAGTGGAATAGCTCTGGGAGGGAATTATTTTAAGCGAAACGAGGGTACAAGGATGCTATTGGTAATAGGGAAGTAAATTAGATAGCTTAGTTTGAAGATAAGAAGAAAATTCATCAGGATTTATATTACAAGGTGTAGATGATCGTGAAAGAATTGAGTTTAAGATTTTCCAATGAGATTTAAAGTTGGAAGATGACTCGAGTTGATTTCGCCAAAAGATAGTACGTTTAGTACGTATAAGAATAAGATGTGAACAGCGTAGAGAAAAGTAGGAATCACGGATATTTCGAGGGAGTGAGTTGGGAGAACGTTTAAGAAATCGATTATACACACGAAAAGAGTGATGGAATCGACGCTTAGAAAGACTACCGTCAGAATCGAACCAGGGAGCATGGCGCAAGCGCTGAGAATGTCGGGGTCGACTAGGCATAAGGTTATTGATGATAGACATAAGTTCAGAATCAAACAGAATGCAGAGATCATCGGGAGAGAGATAGTTAAGAGGAAGTGAAAAGAGTGAAGAAATGAGTAGGGCTGTGCAGATAATAGGGATATCGAAAAGTTTTCAGGGTCGACTTGGTGTGGATAATGGTGGAGGCGGAGAAGCAGGATGGGGACGAGTAAGAGTAAGAGTGACAAGGAAAAGATCGGACAAACCAGGATCAGTAATTGACCAGGAGGTATAGTCATTGAAGCAGTTAGAGATAGCAATGATGTCGAGAGCACCGCCGAGAGTATGAGTTGGGCTTGTTTTTAGTAATTTATAGTTAAAATCAGAAAAAAGATCAGTTAAAGTGATAGAGTCAGATTCAGCCGGGCGATCAAGACGAATGTTAAAGTCCACGAGAGCTAAAGAAGGAGTATGAGACAATGAACAGTGAGACATAAGATCTGCAAGGTCGTTAAAGAAGATACGTGAGGGGCAAGTGGAACTGGACGGTATACAATTACAAGTTCTAGAGGAAAAGGAGTTGATAATCTGCATATGAGTGATACGAACGAGGTGTAACGGATGTTAACGTTAATTTTACGTAGAGACATTGTGTGACGAGCATTGGCAACAATACCGTCATGGTTAGAAGCAGTAGATGTATGAGAGGCAACTGGACGAGCAGATGCAACTATAGAACAACCAGAGCGAAATAGACGACGAATAGCAAGATCGTCAGAGTCACAATGCCAGGATTCGGTAATGCAGAGAATATCGATAGATAATTGATTGAAGATATCAAGGAGCATATCAGCTTTATGACGAATGGAGCGAGTGTTGAATAGACTAAGACGAAAAGTATGTTTAGGAGCGAGATCGACTAGTGAAGAAGACCGGGGGGAGAGATGAAACGACATCGATTTTTTTGCCTTGTGTGTACAACGTGGAAATTTTCGTTGATTTGACGTATAGATAAGGATGACTCACTGTTTGTTTCACGTCGATGTTTCTCAATGCGAGCTAAATTGAGCTCGGCAATATCAGAAAGGGAGCGGTTAGGAAAGATACGACAAGTAGACGAAGTGGTAAGAAGTTTAAAACGTTGAGAGAGTACCAAGGATGCATGTGAACTATGTCGGAAAACGAGTTTTAAGAGTGGAGGACTGAGATGATTGGATTTAGTGGATTTGTTTAAACGGATCAAAGATACAGGAGCGATATTATTGAAGAGGGATGGATTATCATCAGGAAGAATGCTTGCTAGGATAGACCTGAAAGCAGATACATCATCATCGAGGCGACATTGAGGAGAAACATATTGTTGTCGGAATATTGGAATGTTGTTGGTACGTGATAAGTTTATAGCTTTGGAAATGCTTTGTCTATGGTACATGTCAAATGGTGCAGGTGGATTAGCCCACTGATATAATCACTAGTTGTGTATGTAGGTTGCATGTGGAATTCGTTGTCCGAGGAAGTCGTTGCTGCCCCCAGCTTGATCACGTTTAAATCACGATGCTGTAAATAGATAAGTGAACAATGATGCTGTTCAGCACCTCTGCTAAACTATCCTATTAAGGTAAGATATTTAACGCACCGTTGATCGACTATTTGCTTTTTATCTTATTTTTGGACTCTGTCTCGCGTAATATGGTTAGATCATCACAGGGGATCCCCTATGGATCCATAGGGGATCCATTGATAATATGGTTAGCTCATCATATACTGAAGATAGTGGGACTATAATAGTTGTGTATGAAAACGTGGCGTTTATATGATCAATGCTGTCCGCTGAATTATGACAATAGTCACTTTTCTCTTGGCGCTAGAGTCGATAATTTCATGGCCTAGCTTTAGTATGGATATGAGCGATATAAGAAATTTACTTTTGTGGACATGACTAAAATATTTTCGGGGCTGAGTGGATTGAGTTAATTATTTTGGACTCTTAGAGAAAAGGGGATTTATTTTTACGTGGCAAATGCGTGCCGGCGCACGCTTAAATTACCACGAAAGTATTTATATTTTTATTTCTTGGTATTACTAAGAAATTTAGACGACGTTTATATTTCATATTTAAAAGCAGTATTAATTTCATGTTGCTTATAAGATTTTATTGCCTTATGCTATTTATATTAGAAACAGATCAGTTTACAAATTAAACGAATTATTCTTAAAAGTTTTTTTATACTTAAATGGTATTAATAATCTCTGATTTTTGTATTTTATAATTATAATTTGATCATTTCGTGTAGGATTATATTTAGAGTAAATTTAATTATTTCGAATTTTCCATCGAGAATCAAAAACAAATCAACTTTTAAATTATAAATTTTTAGCAATGCAATTGACCCCAAACAGGCCAATTACATTGTCAAAAATTTACTATTAAAGTTGGTTTTGATTATCAAAAAAAGCAAAACGCATGTTGATGTTTGTTAATCTTTATTACTAACTCTAAATTGATCTATAATATAAGAAAAGTGTCACTGTGTTGTTAGCAGGTTTAGAAATAATAAAATTTGCAAAATTCATTGTGGACATTTCCAATATATATATCATTCAGCATCACTCATATATGAAAAATCAGAAAGAATCATATGCCTTCACATTTGCACACAATTATCCATTATCATGCCATGTTCTTTTATTGAATCATAAAAACAAATAAAGGCTTGGAGTACTAATCGTTTAAAATTTTTACTATGTACAGTCAAACTTTGTGGCTTTAAGGCTCCATTACATCCCAAGTCATTTTTATTCAAAATCTTTGTGACATACATACACATTATTTGTGCATTAAATTATACACACGGAACGGCTGTACAATCCACACTGAGATCCCGCTGTTCGTCATGCTGATCATTTAATAAGAGATAATTAAAAAATCTCGCCAATTAACTTAATTTTTAATTATTTTATATTTGGAATTTTATACTCAAAATTAATCGACATTTTACAATGTTTTTACTATCTGTTATAATTTGATATAAAGCAATTAAAAATATCTGTAACTATTATAGATGTCTTCACTGCATTTAAAGGAATCTAAACATGGTAAGGAATCTAAGCATAAGAGTAGGAGCTCTAAGGCTGGTCTACAGTTTCCAGTCGGTAGGATGGCTCGTCATTTGAAACGTGGAAATTACTCTGATCGAATTGGAGCAGGTGCTCCAGTGTATTTGGCTGCTGTTCTTGAATATCTTACTGCTGAATTACTAGAGTTGGCTGGTAATGCAGCTCGTGACAATAAGAAGAGTAGAATTATCCCCAGGCACTTACAACTCGCTGTAAGAAATGACGAAGAGCTTAATAAATTGTTAAATGGAGTAACCATAGCTCAAGGTGGAGTATTACCTAATATCAATGCAAAATTACTTTCCCGAAAAGGCAACATATCATCCGCATCGAAAGAATAGCTTTCTTTTTGATATATTTCATTGAAGTTGCTTTATTTTATAAAATCAAATACGAAAAATATGTATTAATATTGCGTGTTTAATGCTTAGCTTTTAAATCGTGTTATCTTATATGTATTTTAGTATTTAATTATTAAATTTTGATTTAGCATTATTATGTTTTGTTTAGTTTATAATTATATTATATACTTGGACTCAGTTAGCTGATTTGATCTTATATGTATTACATCAAAATGCTTTTAGGTGTGTGCTATTATGAATTTAAATCAAAAATTTTTTTCCGATTTAATTTTTTGATCTAACTCGATAGTTACATCGAGTTAATCAGAGAAAAAATCTTCGCATCTTCAAATTTTTTAATTGACAACATTAAAAATGGGAAATATTATTATATCAAAATATAATTACAATAATATAAGGAAAACGATAGGTTACTAAAATCTGATAGATTTTTTCCTTATTATAAATAAATTTCTTTTAAATTTCTTTTAAAACTTGAAATAATTTGAATGGAAAATAAATCGAATTGTGTAATCAACATCACGATATAAGACACAAATTTAAAGTGTAGCGGTTATATTTAAATTATATAAAATCATTTATACAAACGTGATTTATACTTCAATCAGGCTTGTTGGTATAGATTTACAGTGAACCAGCATGTATTTGTATTCGAATGTGCTTAAAATACACTTATTTCCTTATATACCCTTGATGATGTTTCAGATTTTAAAAATGCAATTGTTTGCTACTAATTTACATCGTGATTTTGTAAAGACTGATAAGGTTCTCGTGAACATCCTAATAGCCATTTTGAACTCGACAGTCTAGTCTAGTGGGTTTTTATAACTGTACCGCGAAGAAATTGTAAATGAAGGCGAGTATACATTTTTGGAATAAAGAATGTAAACGAAGGTCGAAATTTAAATTTTTGTGATGCTTGTGCCGCAAAAAATTAAAAAAGCTCAATAGTGTGCCGCCATTTAAAAAGGTTAGGAACGTGTTCTAGACCGTTGATCTCCCAAATCCGGCTTCGCAAGTTGACCAATTCGAGCAATGGCATGTAATATATTTTCCTTATTTGAAAAATAAGGAAAATACTCAGTTAATTGAAAAACAAGTCTCTTTAATTATGTAATTAATTCGTGATCAGTTAACTGAGTCTACGTATTTTAAAAAGATAATTTATTTATAAAAATAATATTTTTATCTTGAGATTTTATATAATTAAAATTTATACACAGTAAGTTGCATCACCTCAAACCGCATTAATGTTTCTTTTTAACATAATCATGAAACCAACTAGGAGTAGTTTAAATTAATTAAATGAGTATATTACAAAGTGACTTGTACCCAGAAAAGTTTTCAGGTAAATTCTTCCACTTTATAATGTATATTAATCAATATAGTTATTGCTAAAATTATTGTAATCTATTCATATATTACATATATTTTGTTTGGTGATAAACCGATTGATTACACTAATCAGATCAGCTAACTGAGTCAACAAATAATGTATAATTATATGAGATTTTATTCATTCAATGGATAATTATGTAACGATAAAATTGCTAATTGAAATTTAAAATAAAAGTCAATTTTTATGAATTGACTAATAAATAACATCTTCTTCTTATTCTTCAGCCTTTGTCCCGCTTTGAGGCAGGGTCGGCTAGATAAGGATTAAAATTATAGGTTATCAGGAGAAACATATATGTTATCAGGTTTCGGCTACTATTCATAAGGATTAAAATTATAGGTTATCAGGAGAAACATCTATGTTATCAGGTTTCGGCTACTATTCATAAATCAGGTTTCGGCTACTATTCATCCACGGCTATATGCTGATCCAATATTGCAACTTTTCGATTATTTAATTGATTCACTACAAATTAATGATTTTAAATAAAATGGATGAATCAGATTAGCTAACTGAATCTAGGTTTTTTATACTAAGATTTTTAAGAAGTCATTTTTAATTTTTTGCTCATCAAGGCTATGTTACTGTGAGCTAAGTGTTGTCTGGGTGAGGTAAGTGATCTTGTTAAATCTTTAGCAAGATTTGGGATCCAATTTGATCCTTGCTATTATCGGCTACTCTAAGTTCAGCCATTGAGATCTTCAACATTAAAACCATATCAGATAACTGAGTCCACATATTTTATACTGTATATAAATTAAAAATATAATACATGCTAATGACGAATTTCCTCCGATGAAATTTGATTATCAAGTTCCTTATTCTAACACCTTTTCAATTTTGCCCAATTAAATATTTATTCCATCATTGCCTTCATTCTTTTTTATAATGAAATAACAATTGATTCGTTTGAAAATGTTATATGATAAAATTAATTATCCTAAAATGAACATCTAACAAATAATCTATTAATTATATATTATCTATTATATATGTAAATAATGTAATAATATTAGTGTATGAATATAAATAATGTAATATTAATATGTTTTTAACATATTAATATTTTTAATGATACAAGCAGACTATAAATTTGAATACGCTTTAGCAATTAAAACAGCTTACTGAGTCTACGTATTTTTTCTATAAATTAAAAATAAAAATAAATAATTATTAGTAATACATAAGATTTATATAAGATTTTATACAATTAATATTTATATAAAGATAAAATGTATTATTAAATTAAAAATAATAATCAATGTTATTTTAAATCAATAGGTTAAATCAATAGGTTATATTACAACAAAGTCCACAGGTTGATAATAACTTGTCGGTAAAATAAATCGGATCAGCTAATAAATTTTAAATGAATAAGATTTTATACAATTAATATTTATATAAAGATAAAATGTATTATTAAATTAAAAATAAAAATCAATGTTATTTTAAATCAATAGGTTAAATCAATTTTATGCAAGAATTTTAATAAAATATTTTAATATATTATATATTTATAATATATAATATATTATAAATATCATTTATAAATATCATATTTCAAATGATATTTGAGATATCATTTGAGATATTTATAATAATATCAAAATATTATAATTAAGATAAAATATAATAAATCAAGATCAATAATTCAGATCGGCTGACTATAAAATTTATGACGTTCGAATTTAAAATAAAGAATTAATTTTTATGAATTAACTAATAAATAATATACGATGGATTAGAATAAGGATTTTTCTAATAAGAATGTTTTAAACAATTTTTATCGTATATATGAATTTACTGCTTGCCAGTAAATTCTTACTGGCCAGCAGTCCAATTGGTTTAGTGTTTTCTATTTTTGATTATTGGCTATAAATTATTCAGTAGCATGGTTTTTAGGAATCAATAAGTAAGTATAATACGGCAAGTTTAGTGTCTTGGATCGACATAGTAGAATCAAGTCAGATCAGTTAACTAAGTCTATGTATTTTGCAAAATACATAGACTTAAAAAACTTTTGAAAATCAATTTTTATAAATTGATTAATAAATGATATAATATATTTAATTATACTTTAATTTACAACATTAAACGAACATTTTAGAATTTGTCAGTTTTACATAGAAAGTGTAAATTACCGTAATTAATATTTTGTCTAGTAAGAAATGTGATTATTGAAGACATTATTTAAGACACAGTTGAAAATCAAAATGTCTTTTACTGTTTACATTAACACAAGAAATCTCGGAAATATTTTAGATTTATGGATATTGTATTTATCTACGTCAAATCAACAATATTTTAATGATAAATAAAATTTAACTATTTTTGTTAAGAATAATAACAGATATGTTTGTGTATCATTGATATTTAAGATGAATAGAATTTTATGCCTACAACGATCAGTTTTCAGAATTCCGCTCGTACACAGATTCGCACATGGAAAATCTATAAATGCGGAAGAATTTGACCTTAAATGGGAGCAGTTTTTCAGGAGACCCGAAATTGATGGTTGGGAACTCAGAAAAGGTCTTAATGAATTACAAGGAGGTGATATTATCCCTCAACCTAAAATTCTACTTGCAATTTTTGATGCATGCAGAAAGTTAAATGAACATTCCGTAGCAGTACGATATCTGGAGGCCTTAGAATGGAAATGTAATACCTATGACAAAAATATATATCCTTGGATCATGCAGGAAATAGGCTCGAAAATTAAAGAGCTAGGTATATCAACTCCGAAAGAAATGGGAATAGATAAACCTGAATATGTTCTTAAAAAGTATTGAATATAATCATATGGACTTCCGATTATTAATTTTAATCAAAAGTAACCTGAAATAGCAACTTTAGATTATGTTATAATAAAATTTTAATTTTATGCTTTCTACATCAGCCAGAATCCACATAATGTGGAATTAGGGTGCTTTCTTATGATTATGTTTCGTGTATGGATTTATAATATACCCATGTGCTAGAATAAGATTGACATTCATAAGGAACTGCTATGCTTTCAGGTTTCAGACCCGAAACCTGAAATTTGATAAATTTTTATCAAATTTTTATAAAATTAATCATTCTAATTTACTTCGATTTGCGACGAAGTTTTAGCATTCAGATCAGTCAACCGAAGCTGTTTATTTTGTACTAAAAATTAAAATATGAAAATATCCTTATCCTAAGCATTTTGAAGACGAGAATATTTTAATGAACTGATTAATAATATATAACATGTTCCAGAAACTACTATGTCATCAGATTCATAATCATAACAGTTTATTAATTTTTATTAAATGATTAATAATATACCCATGTGCTAGAATAAGATTGACATTCATAAGGAACTGCTATGCTATCAGGTTTCAGACCATATTCCTCAGAGCAAAATAGCAGTATATATATTGTACTTTAAAAAATTTAAAATTGTAAATTTCTTAATACTAAAAGGAATTTAAAAAACCCTGTATTTTAATGAATCAATTAGTAAAGATTATGTAATCAGGAAAAACGGTCATGGTTGAAAGTCATTAGGAAATGCTATGCTATCAGGTTTCAGACCATATTCCTCAGAGCAAAATAGCAGTATATATATTGTAATTAATTTTTTTTATTAAATTTCTTAATACTAAAAAGAATTTAAAAAACCCTGTATTTTAATGAATCAATTAGTAAAGATTATGTAATCAGGAAAAACGACCATGTTATCTGTTTCATTAGTCAATTTTAAGGTTATTAAAACTTATCAATTTTAATATTTTATAAAATTTATTGAATCTCGAATATAACAATTAAGTGGATTTTTATCGCAAATATAACTAATTTTACCAATTAAATTTTTAATTATATCAAAATATTGAAATTGTTTAAACTAATTTCATTATTTGACGGATTTCACTTTGTGTTAAACTTATATTTTAAGGGAAATGCATCTTGGTTTATTATGCATTTAGCCAAATGCATTTACATAATCCTCGTATCACAAAATATCATGAAGTAAACATCTTATATTCAATGTCACTCGAAATACATCAATGTAATGTTAAGAAATTAAAATTAATTTAATAAATAATAATTTATATAAATATATTAATATCAATTCGTATTGAAAACTACTGGTGACGCAATATTCAATACGAAAGAATTTAAATAACTTTTTAAATTGACACGAACAAGAAAGTATAAACCTGCATGCTTTTAACAACCTTCGTCGTTAAGCTTAACAGGGAATGTGTTTACCACAGACGCCTAGCCCCCAATGAGGCGTTAATATCTTACTATATAAATATTAAATATTGTTTATTAAATATTGCAACACCTGAACTCATGTACAGGAAGTTTCTTAGCTTGACCATCAAAAAATGGTTTACTTGAACTTTCAATTGAACAAAGACATTTTCAATTAGACAATTGAATTTTCAATATTTTAACTCATTTTCGTTGTCTTCAATGTAAATTTAATATAAAATTTTGCTATAATTGATAATTCCATACTTATCCATGTTAAAAACTACTGGTCACGTTATATTAATAAGAAAGAATTTCAACACAACTTTTTTTAATTAACACGATCAGGAAAGTATAAACCTGCATGCTTTTTAACAACCTTCGTTGTTAAGCTTAACCCATAATGCGCATACCACAGACGCCTAGCCCCCAACAGAGGCGACTCGACCTTAGTCTACTCATCACTACAGGGTTGTCTCATCAGTGGCCTTCTATCTACAGGGGCATACTAGTTTAATTTAAAAAATACGACGATTAAATAAAGCGAAATAAATGAAAACAATTTTGCAAAAATAAATCGAAATAACAATTATAAATTAAAATAATAAAACAAAATAAGATCTTTGAAGTTCTTGATAAATAATTATAATTACTATTCAATTAAGGTGAAATAACAAATTGTCAAAAGCGTTATTGTCTTTTCATCGTCAAATATAAGTTATTTCTGATTCGATAAGATAAAACCTTTATTAAAAGCTTTCAATCGCAATATACAGTGTTTTTATCTTTTAAATTGTATATTAAAGATATTAAAATTAAAAATATCAATTAAATATTTTTAATATACAATTTATAAAATAAAAAACACTATTAATATTGTTAAATAATAAACACTATTAATATTGTTAAATTGCTTTAATAAGAAATGCATCCTTTCGGCTATTGAAAATCATTTCAACTAGCCGAAATAAATTTCTAAATTACTCAATTTATGTAAATCCTTTTAAACACATTATAAAAACAATTTAACAAAAAAAGAATATAATATTGACACAATTATAACGTTTTATAGAACACATGCTCTAATTTGTTAGGTTACGTCCCATTCTTCTTCAAGATCACTGCATATTTTAGCGCATACCAGTGCCGCTGACAATGGATATCTACTCAATGCAACCGTGTCGTTGGCGTAGCTTATGTCTAAATGTCCTTTGGCAAATGCTCCAATGATCACTGCAATACTTTGACAGTTTGATTGCTTAGCAAATGTTGAAACTTTGCCCAAGTTACTGCTTTGAATTGATGTGCTGATAACACAAGTATTAGATGGCAAATGCTGCTCAATAGGCCCTTTGACAAGTTCAATTAACTTTTCACCGTTATTATCAGCAGAGCGAATACTAAATTTCGCCATAAGTTGTACAATCAATGCGGCAAACCGCGGAAATGTTCTCGGGATTCGAGTGCAAGGCTGAACACATATAATAACGTTCTTATTCGTCCGGATTAGAATTTTATTCAAGTAGCCTGCCCTATTGAGTGGGCTGTCGAGTAACATCATTAGGCACTGATGTGTTATATCTGGACGGCAATCAGATGGGCTTTTCCCGCATTGCTTAAGTTCAGACATATGTTGATCAGCGTTTAATAGTTGATATGTTTTATTGCTCAAGCGTACGACTTCCAATGAGGCATTATCCAATATTACAGTCAATTTTCTATCGCTCATCTCAGAATTTAAATTGTACAAATGACAACATAAATTTAAAAATGGTTTCTAAAATTTGAAAACGAGTTTAAAGTTTTGAGTGAGCATATACATTATGTAATACATATGTTTGCAAAGCTTTCTCTTGTGAGTGATTGAATGTTTTGAGCGTAAACAAAGATGATTTGAGTAAGAGGTGAGATCACACATCATTGTTGGCAAGATATCTTTATGATGGCGCAATACTCGTGCCATCATAATTGTTATTTATATAATGTTTTTGTAATTTGTTAAACATGCCTTCATTTTCAAATCTCGTGATTCACAATTTTACATCAGATGCATTTAATTAAATTAAAGTTATTTAATTAATGCTATCAAATCACAATTTTACCTCAGATGCATTTAGTTAAATTAAATTTATTTAATTAATAAACACTATCCAAGTATAAATGCTACCCTCGGGGCCTAGCTAGGGCTACCGAGAGCGTTCCCGGGTTGCGGATAGGGGAAGAGCCTTCAGATATGGAGGTTAGCTACGACATAAGCAAACAACTGTTTGACGAATAAGTAGTCGCGGACAATTAGTGGATGTGCTATGACGGTGGCGGATTCAGAGTTGGCACTCTTGATTCCTAAAAAATACCATCAACCAAATACGGGCTAGCATATTAACATGGCGAGATTGTCCCGCCATTAAATAAGGACTTGCCCCCTTGAGTGTGGCGAACTCATGTGGTATCCCAGCCTACAACAACAAACATCAATGAAAGTAAACACGAAGAAACTACATATGCGAAAAATGCAAACAACTCCCGATCAAACTAATTTTGTGAGTCCGACTAGTCATGCAATCACTGAGTGCCTGACCAGGGAGGAAAATCATCTTCCAAAATCACCCTTACGAAACAAAAAGTTGAAGATTGCGACTATAAATGTAAGAACACTATTACAACCCGCTCAAACGATGTTATTGGCCAGAACTCTAGATATCTGTAACATTGACATATGCTGTGCAACTGAGTGCCGGATTCCAGATGATGGGTCGGTCAACGTCGGTGTTCCTGACAGCTCACGATACTATACAATGCTCTTTTCTGGACCCACGGATGGTTCCGGTCAACGTGGTGTAGCCATTCCGATTCGGCCATCTATTATGCCCTACTTGATTGACTGGAGTCCAGTTAGCGACAGATTAGCTTATGTACGACTGAGAGGCAAAAATTCATACTGGACTGTCATCTGTGCATATGGCCCAACAAATGCTACAATTCCAGTAAAAATTGATGAATTTTATCAGAAACTTGATGAAATTCTACTGACAATTCCATCACGTGATTTTCTTGTGGTCGCCGGCGACTTCAATGCTCAACTTAGGTCAGGTGAATTGACCGCACCCTTTGTTGGAAAACATGGAATTGGCAAAATGTGTGCAAACGGTAACAAACTGCTTGATTTGATGTGCATGCATCGTTTGATAGCTATGAACACTTGCTTCCAGCACCGGAAAAGGCATCTAGTAACATGGACATATCCTAACGGCGAGGACCGCAATCAAATTGACTTTATTCTGGTTCGTCTACGGTGTAGAAAAGCCATCACAAACTGCCGTTCGTATTGGGGAATTGATGTATTGACAGACCACTCGCTAGTAATAATGGATATTGAAGCAACATTCAAACCAAAGTCACAAAGGTCAAAGTTAATACAACCAGAAGTACGGCTACTAGAAAACGACTACATACGTAGTAGATTCATTGACAGTGTATCACGCAAGCTTGAGTTTAAGTTTTTACCAGTATCGAATGGAAATGAAGATGTTTGTCAGATTGGTGAACGATGGTCAACACTCAAGAACGCACTATGTTCTTCGGCTCATGATATTCTTCATTATCGCAAAAGTTGTAGGAACGATTGGATAAGTGCAACATCTATAATGATCTCCGAACAAAGAAAGTTAAGCATGGCTGCAGGGAAAAACGTAGAGACGACCACTCTTACTCACAAATTACGCGCCAGTATACGTCATGATAAAGAGGAATACTGGACAAAACTTTCAAACCAAGCCCAAAAGGCAGCTAACAATGGTAATGCGCGTAAGTTCTTTGGTCTCATAAGAAGATACTACACACCTACACAGCAGAGTGGAGTCACAGGGTTGTGGAATATCGATATGTCACATAAAATATTCGAAAAGTCTGCACGGTTAGAACGCTGGAGAGCTCATTTTACAAATCTCTACAAGAGGACAGACACTTCAACAAACTCATGTAGTAATGACAAATCCTGGAGTCGCCAAGTATGTACTATGCATACAGAAGTGTTAGACATTGACGGCAACCCCCATCAAGTATTGAGGTCAGTCAAATAATTAATACACTGAAATGCGGAAAATCTGCGGGACATGATCAAATACATCCAGAATTTCTCAAATATGGTGGTCCTAAAGTTGTCAAATATTTGACCGATTTGTTCCAATGTATCTGGAATCACAATCAGGTTCCCATGGACTGGCAAACTTCAGTTATAATTCCAATACTGAAGAAGGGGGATGCTTCATTATGCTCGAATTATCGACCCATATCTCTCCTACCTGTAGTATATAAAATCATGGAAGGCATAATTCTGAACAGAATTAGGCCGTTACGGCAAATTCAAACAAGAGAAAATCAAGCTGGATTTAGACCAAATCGAGGATGCATTGATCATATATTCACCCTTCGCGTTCTGATGGATGTCCGTCAAGAGTATCAACAACCGTTAATATTACTATTTTTGGATTTCGAGTAGGCGTTTGACCAAGTTAATCGACTATTCATCTGGAAGCTCCTCCATACCTTAGGCATTCCTAAACACCTGTGTGAACTTATCGGTGCAATGTATGAAAATACTGTGTCAGTCGTGCGCGAATACGGTTGTACTGGAATTCCGTTTCCTGTCAGTACAGGTGTTCGACAGGGGGAGTACTATCATCAGAACTATTCAACATTCTCATCGATCATCTCCTATGGGAAACGCTCGACCTGCACAGTGAAGTTATACGCCTGCATCCGAGCAATATGCTGCTTTCTGATCTGACTACGCGGATGATGTAGTCGTACTGTCAGAATCATTTGAGGATGCGCAACGTACAGCAACCCGCATAGGCGAAACAGCAAAGAAATATGGGTTATTCCTTAACTTACCGAAATGTAAGCTACTCGCCATAAACTCCCCTCCGTGCTCAGTTATTATTGATGGTATAACTATTGAACAGGTACAATCTTTCACCTATCTTGGATCAGTGTTTTCCGTAGACTGCCGATGTGACTACGACATTCGAAGCCGGATAATAAAGGCTGGTTTCGCCTTTTCGCGTCTAAACTCCCTCTGGCGTGATAATAATGTATCTATTAAAACAAAGATCCGAATATATTCGTCTATTGTTCGTCCAGTACTACTGTATGGATCTGAGTGCTGGCCTGAAAAACTTAACAAATAATCAACTTGCTGTTTTTGAGCGACGATGTCTACGTAGAATTGCAAAAGTCAATCCACTCGATCATGTATCGAACGCAGAAGTGTATTCTCGATGTTCACTCGACGTCTCCGTGTCTGATTTGATTCGGAAAAATAGACTGCGCTATCTTGGCCATGTACTTCGGATGCAAAGAGATAGACTCCCAAAGTTATCTCTGTACTTGGACCCGGAAGAATCCTGGCGACGCCCCAGAGGCGGTGTTCGTAAGAATCTAAAGAGAACGATCGAAGACGATGCCAAGAAAATACTATTCAGCTACTCGAACATTGGCTGGCGGAGATTTAAAAGAAGATGGAGACAAGAACTGGAAATGGTGGCTCAGAATCGATTGTCCTGGACTCATTTTGCTATTTCACTTTGATTTGACTTTATTTTCGTCTTCTTGATGTTGTAACTCACGATCTGTAAGGTCTAGTGGTTTAATAATAATAATAATAAATGCTACCATAAATGCCATCCAAGTTAACCATAACATGATAATTGATTTATTGTTGATTCGAATAATGAATCAGTTATCAAACGATCGTAATATGAAATATTGATTGGCTAATCGGTCCGGGTCCACATGATACTGTTGTTTATTTTTTACAAAATGATTAATTTGCCTTAACCTATAAAAGAAAAAATATTGTCTACTTTAATTGTTCATATTAAATCGTATGTTTTATTATAATATTTGACTGATTGTTGATTTATCTTCGTCGTAGCGTTTAAATTTTATAACAAAAAGATACATCCCAATTATGGTGTAGTAAATACGCTAACGGGGCATTTAAAGACAATTTCGTCGTAAAATTTTAGCCATATCGATAAATGACTGGTATAATGATGTAAATATCAATAATTCATGCATAGCATATACCGCCACGAAATCGATTGGCGAATAAACGCCACTTCAGGCGGCGTTGGTCTCTTATTGCGAATTCGGCGAAAAATAATATTCAATAAATTTGCACCGAATTTACCCGGAAGAATTGTGCTTGTTTGTTAGTTTAAATTTTAAAGACGATGTCATTGGCAATCATATTATAAATAAAAGTTCTTGCTCTAAATCCAACGAAAGATGAGGGGGATTACAGTTCCTTGAAGAAACTTTTCTGTATGCGACGATGATCAAAATTGTTAAGATTTCTAAATAAGGACGCTGTATTATTTTAAAATTTTTAACAATCTATTACGTATCCAGTTGGTTCTTTTTAAACAATAACATTTAATTTCCTGTATAAATTGCATTACAAACAGTTTCAATAATTTTATTTATTGTCTAAAATTGTAATTACTAAAATTTTTATATAAGAATACATACTTGAATGTAATTGAGTATGTTACATACTTAGTTACATTTTTACATACTTAAATGTAATCAATCTCGTTGATCATTGGTTTAACTGCGTAAAACATGCATTCACTTTGACTAAATCTGCCGAAGACTAGACAAGATCTGGTTTCCGATTCACGCCTGAACCTTATTATATCCTTCCAGTTTGGGATATGGCTCGATTCTTTTTCTTTTTCAATGACTACAGACACATTGGGTATTGGTTGTTGTTTCTTTTCCTTCGTGTATACATTGTAGTATTTATACTTCTCAACGTTAATTAATGATTCCTTAACGTGCATTCCGAAGCGACGGATGTTTTGCTCAATAACAAAGCAGTTGAATGAACCATTACTATTAAATATAGTCGAATATACTTCCATACTTGATAGCGCATTGCCCATGTGGTCAACAACAACTTCTTTATTGAAATCATGTTTCATGGCTGTTTTAATATAGCAGGTGGCACTTTTATCATTAAGACATGATAGTTTGGTACCCGGTAAGCAGATTCTAGGAATTTTAACAGCCTCGATCCATCGATCAACATTACTGCTATTTTTGCACTTTCTCTTCATTGGTTTTGTTCGGCAAATCATTTCTCAAATACTACAATATTTATTTGTAAAACGACAAAACAGTGCATTTACTTTGATTCGATAAAATTTAAAGAATTTTAAATTTTTTTTTTAAAAATATAGCTGCTTTAAATAGCTTTGATTTAACACAGATAAAATTTTTAAATTTACATTTAACTTTTGCAGTATTTTGTTGACTACCGCCACCATCGTCAATGATGATGGCAAATGTCAGCGAAATATTTTTTATTTAAAATATAATCACAACGAGAACTGTTTTTATGGATATGTTTAATTAATTTATTTATGGTGTCGGAACACTATCTAAATATATAAACATTTCTGAGGAAAATGAAAAAGTATTAATTATTAAATATCGACCACATCAATTGTCATCGAAAGAAATGTTTCAATGTGTGAAAAGTTAAAGGCATTTTTTACATTGCTCTATCAGCAAAAAGGCAATTTTCATTTTCTGCGATTCGTTCGCAAAATAAGACAATATAAAAGTAACATTTCAAGATAGTAACTTAACAGTTGATGCTCTGTCACAATGCAAAATGGAAACTATAAGGATATTGAATTTTATGTCAATGCAACGTAGATCTATATTTAAAAGTGGATTATATCTAAATATGCTTTAATGCTCTCAAACTAATATCAATGGCTTTCTTTTTCACATTTTGATATTAATTAATCTTTCAATTTAACCATTTGAATATGCTTTAATGCTCTCAAAATAATATCAATGGCTTTCTTTTTCACCATTTATTTTTAGCTGGTGATTTAAATTTACCTACCTTATTGGTCAACGAAGAAGGCAACAACATTGTTGGTAATTGCCTCCCTGACGATAAGAAACTATGAGAGTTCTTGGTAAGTGACCTATTACTCATTCAGCAAGTATCCGCGCCTACAAGATTTGCAACTGATGGATGTTCATATATACTAGATTTTCTATTTTCTCAAAGAGATGTTCAGGTATGTGATCTTTCGCACAATCCTCTTTTAGGGTCCAGTGATCACTGCGTTCTGCTGTTTAGGCTGAATCTTGCATCAGATATTGGTCATACCGATTACGAGCCTGCACTGATGAAGATGTCATGACATCATGTTGATGTGAATGCGTTACTACATTTTTGTGTAGTGATGTTGGTAACCAGGAAAGTTAACGTTTCATTCGAGATTTACTCATTTGGGTATCTGATAATTTTGCTCCACGTAAATTAAAATCGAAAAAAATGTTCATAGGAAACATCCATGGTTTGACAGTAGTCTCTAGGAAGCTCTAAAGAGACGTAACGATTTAGTTCATAAAATGTCGACACAAAGTTAATTTGATCGCTCACTTCAAACTTGATCGCAATGCATATAAACGGCTGAGTGCTGAAACGTATGGAATATGAGGGCCTAATTGCTAAATGTTTAAGTAGTTCTCCAAAACGTTTTTGTTTATATGTTCGTCAAGGTGCACGTTCTTATTTTGAAATCACTAGGTTATCCTCGAACGGAAAGTTGTTTGATCCCCATCAGACATTGCTAATCAATTTACTACCGCATTCGATCTATGCATTGCTAATTCTAGTGTAGCTGATATCTTTCGAAGCATCAGTTTCCCTGGGTGTTATAGTGCTCTCATTATAATCAATGAGAAGGATGTGGTCAGAAGATTATCACAATTGTAGTCTTCATATTATTCAGGCCCCGATGACATTCATCTGTGTCTACTCAAATTATCAAGTCAGCATTTGGCTCTTTCAGTCACTAGCTTGTTTCAGGCATTCTTGAATTGCATACAGATACCTTCTGAATAAAAGTATGCAGTAGTGGTGTCGGTGTTCAAATAAGGCGACCGCCATTTTGCTGACAACTATTTAGCTATAAGCCTTACGAGTCATCTGGTCACAGTACTCAAAGGAATTATTTAAGATAATATAGTCGAGAATTTGAGCATCATTGGAAAGCATAGCTTTATGCAGCATGTCTTCAAAAAAGGACGTTCTTGCCTTACGAACCTTTTGTATGTCCCTTAAGCTTGGATTGAATTAACGTCTAGGAAAAAGGCAATGAATGTTGTTATGTTCGATTTTAGTGGTGCGTTTAATCGTGTTCTCCATAGTCGTCTCATTCAAATTGTGGTCGGATATGGCATTAATAGCCTAGTTGTAGGATGGATTAGTGATTTTCTATCTAATAAATCTTTTCGAGTACGAATTGTAGTATATTATCCTCATCACGTTTAATTACGTCAGGAGTTTCTCAGGGTACTGAACTAGGATCTTTATTGCTTAATATGTTCATGAACAGTCTACTGGCTCAACTGCGCTGCCTTACTTAGCTTTTGCTGACGATATAAAATATTGTGTAAGGTTCAATCTAAAGAAGACCATATCCGCTTACAGCGTGATATTGATAGGGTTTATACGTGGAATGTTAACACCGGTTTAGTATTAAACATTTCAAAGTTCTCCTACATACGTTTCGGTAGGTCATATGTCTCTTTCTTGTACAGTGTCGGGTCCTGTAGAATTATTTCGACTAATCAAGTTCGTGATCTTGGCATATTTTTGCAATCAACACTGAAAACTAGAATGAACACTGACTGATAGATGCTGCAGTTCCGCAAGAAAGATGCTTTATCTGATTAATTTATTGAAATTATAAGTTTATTGAATTTACTGATTTATTGAAATTATCCGGGATAAAATTACTCGAAATTTTTCTCAACATATATCTACTTATGTCACCTTTATCGATTTTAAGCGAACATTCGACACAATAGAACGTTTCTTATTGCTAAACAAACTTTCTAGCAAAGTGCACCTACCTAAGTGGCCGCTTCCTACAGCTCATCCACGCGATATTTCAACCGAGTCGTATGAAGATGTTTGACGGCCTAAATAGCTCCGAATTATTTATAGCAAACAGAGGCGTCTTGAAGAGTAATCAATCCTTTAAGTCCGCTACTCTTCTCCTTTTTTGTTGCCGATTTGTCTTCGAATCTCAGTGGTTTAATGAATACGACTGTATGTGCACTTTACGCTGATGATCTGGCTATCTCCAGATTTGTTGTCTTCTCAGATAATTTTTAATTGGTCTTAAATAGCCTTTCAACATTCTTTCAAATTATTGTACTAAGAATCATTCGACCATAAACGTTCAGAAGTCCAGATAAATTAAATTTCGCCAGAATGGTCATTTATGTCAACGTGATAGGTTGAGCGTTGCAAATAAAGATTATCAAATTTTGCAATTCATACAACTTTTTGAGATTTTTTCTTTCTACCAAATAGTCATTCACTGAACATCTGCATCGTAAATCCGCCTAAATTGTTATCGTCATTTTCTCAGCCAAAAACCTAGGAGCATTGTCCTTTGCATGACCATTAAGATATTTCTGATCCATTCTGCTTCCGATTGTGACTTACGCATTGCCTACCATTTGGTCGGATCTAACCTCATACAATTTTGCGCAAATAGATAAAGTACAATGGCGGTTTGTTAAGAGGGTTGTCGAAATCTCAACAAAGTGCTTCTCACGAATAGTCGCTTGGCTTTCTTCATTAGATTCATGCTTGAAATACATAAAAGAATCATTCCTCGTATACGTCACTTAACTTAACATCAGGAACTTAACATCACTTCCTCGTATACGTCTTATCTGGATGTGTTTACGGCAAAATTGAATCACATATATCCCGAGTACCGTAATATTCCTGCATACACACAGTCTATTTGATAGATCCTTGCAGCAAAAGTCGAACCCTAGTCTGGCGAGTATCTATTCATGAATATCACAAGCGATTTTGTACAATTCGTATGCCGCTACATGAAAGATCCAGCTCATGTGTTTGCGCATTATGCAAAAAATAAATGTGCTGATATCCTTTACGTGTTTCGTTGCTCGGTACTACAGACGATTCCACATTGATAAAAGGCAGCGACTAACAAGCAGTAACTTGTAATATTATTTTATTTTCCTTTGTCTTTATTTTCTTTTTGCCTAATACCGACAGGTAAATGACGCTAAATAAACAACTCTCTCATAATAAATATTATAATTATAATTATTTATTTAAATTATTAATATAGTAATTTTAATAATATAATAATTTTAATGGTAATCTTTACCTTAACTAACCGTTGACAATTAGTAAATAATTATAATGATCGATATTATTATGCACACAGTTAAGCCAAGATTATAATAGCGAACACTTTCTTATAACAATGCCAGAATTTACTAATAAGTAGACACATCGTCAATTTCATAATTAAAAAAAGCTAAAATCCAACTTAATGTAACTAAATGTGAATGTTCTACCAGTCAGTATTTTATATTATACTTTTACAAATTTATGCAGTAAGAAATCAAAATTTTTAAAAATTTTGGGACGATCGAAGGATTTGACAAATATGCAAAAAACTGTAAATTATTAAGCAAATACTGGCTTAGAGCAGAAAGATAGTGTTATTGGCAGACAACGTAAGTAGTTTGTTGTCTACTGAATCTATCGTTGAGCAGGGGGAACTTCCCCCTGTACCTAAACCGACAAACTTAATTTATGTTAGATTTATGTAACCTATACAAAGAAACGACGTTTTCAACATCTTCCTTAGGGACTTCTCTGCACGTTTCAAATGAAAAGTTAATTTTCATTCAATAAAATATTACGAGGCAGAGGTTAAGATATCCTTTGCACCCCTTAACTTGCTCGTAATTACTTGCAACAGTTCAATAAAAACCATTCAAGTCGTGGTAAAATCTTTTAAAAGCCTATCCAAGCAACCTTGAAAATCAAAAAAATTCCTGCATACATGTCATATAAAGGCATTCTAGCACTTAAACAAGATTTTAAGATTAGCGATATCAGATTTATTACAGGGAAGAGAGGATTATCGATTCCTGTGGCATTTTGTTCTGCCTCGGTAGACGTGGTTGAATTCTAGCTCACTCCAAATGTAGTCATTTCATGGGACGTAATCTGGCATTTACTCTGATCCAATATGACTCTATGATCTACCCCCATTGTAATGTCTGCCACATATGGAAACATTGGAATTATGGATGTCATCTACCCCGCTCTTCCGGGATATGTGGATCTCTGGATGACCATTCTGAATAATACGATAGATCCAGCAATGTTCTAACTGTGGGGAGTCCACCCAGTCTGATCAAGAAAATGCGCTTCCTTCAAAAGCTACAAGTAACGTCATCTGGTAGCTCAGATGAAGCCATCCAGCTTCGCCGATGCATGTTCCGCCAATAATAACAACAGGATGTCTGACTCAGACATCTTACGGCTTGTTGAGGCCACGCACCAACAATTAATGGATAAGACGACCAATTTAATAAAAAACCTCATGTGGAAAATGACTCCACTTGTTGAGGCTGGAAGAAGAAAGAGCAACCTTTCCGCCTCCGATTCCGACTAGGTGGATGGCGTCCCACTCCGGTTACACTCATGCAATGGGAAGTAAGCAAGCGTCTTTTTCACTGACTAGTCTTCAGTTGAATTTGGGAGGTGCTTAAGCCCTGGTAGAGATGCAGATATTATAGTCCTTCAGGAGACGCGGTCTATCCGTATCCACAGGACATTACTCGATTTATCCCCAAGCATATAATCACCCACTTTAATCCGTATATTACCCATCCACATTCGTTTTCTTCTTAAGGTCTTCTAACTCTAGTTAAAAGCTCATTAAGGTCCCACCTCTTATTAAATTATTCGTGTCCGACCCTTTCTTGTTTAGTATATCACCAGTCAAGAATGGTAAATACATCAACATAGCCAATGTCTACATCCGACCGAGAGATATTCACAAGAATCGTGACCTTCTGGACCGAATTGTAAATAGCGACTACGACATGTTACTCGGTGACTTCAAGGACAGAACTGGTCGTTGGATTAATGCTGCACTCCGCAGAGCAAGGAACGACTATCTTATACATAAGCCACCACCCCCCCCACTTTTCATTGCTCTACTAAAATTCACTCCTCGACATATTACTGCTACGTAGGATGTGGTTGTTAAAACCCATCTGCACTGATCAGTCGCGCCAACAAATGACCACCTCTCATGACCTAATAAGCTGGCGGCTGGAGGAAAATACGTTGCTTAGAAGGAGGTTCCACTTTAATCCTATTAGAGTGGCCTTCTTTCAGGCAGTTATCAAACTTTATATCCGTATAGGGAATAAGAGTTTGTCCGAATTTTATTCCTACCTCTCTTCGAAAGCTACCAGGATCCTTTCTACTACCTTTAAAGGTCGCATTTACGATCTCACTGCAACAAAACTCAAGGTCTTAGTGAAAATGTTACACCTTCCCAATCTCTCTGCTTCATTTCAGAAGTTATATCGAATGAATACTGGACTTCTAGATATAGGCTCCAGCTGAGTAGGGACAGAGCGAGTATTGCTCATCTTAATTTCTCTCAGGCTTCCCTCTTGAAGATATTCAAGGAGAATTTTGACTGCTGGCGGGAGAGTGCATCGTGTTGGATTCGTATCGTAAGCCTTGATATGTTTTGGAGCGGTAAACCAAGCGGTTCTACTATGAATAGGACCATGATGCCCGTTAGTGCTACCCTATTATAGGTGTGCATCAAGGTTCCCCAGTTTTTCCTATCTTATATCTTGCTAGCTCCATTGTTCTCTTTAAGGCTTACAAACGCGATCAACATCTTGTGGTATATACTGGTGATATTCCTGTTCCACATTCCTGTTGTCTAGACGCAGGTGCAAAGATGTAGTATCAGACATCAGCCGATTCTTTTTAAGATTAAAAGATCAGAAATCCCGTTCCATCATGGTACTAACGACCATGATGCCCGTTAGTGCTACCCTATTATAGGTGTGCATCAAGGTTCCCCAGTTTCTCCTATCTTATATCTTGCTAGCTCCATTGTTCTCTTTAAGGTTTACAAACGCGATCAACATCTTGTGGTATATACTGGTGATATTCCTATTCCACATTCCTGTTGTCTAGACGCAGGTGCAAAGATGTAGTCTCAGACATCAGCCGATTCTTTTTAAGATTAAAAGATCAGAAATCCCGTTCCAATCTTATTCTAAACTATGAAAAATCGCAGGTGGTAGTCTTTCATGCGTCCCCGCAACAAGAAAGGAAACTTAAGAGTTTAACACTCTCTGCACTCTCCTCTATTTTGAAGACTCAACCACTGTCCATCTTCACAAGTCGAGTAAAATATCTGGGGTTCATCGTTCCTATGAACTGGTCAGCGAAAGCTGACCTGGATAGATTTAAACGTATTTTAAATTGAGCAAGGTGGGCTCTGAAACGGGCCAAGCATCTGTCATTGGATGGGAAAATTCAAGTTCGCCTTTGGAGTACTTAGGCTATCTTGGGATTAATCTTCTTCTCTAGAGGACGTCTTCCAAAGCAAAGACTAAGGTTTCTCAAGCTCCTCATCTCAAGATTACCGACCATAGTCCGCCACGACTGGACTCTTAAGTGTGTGAGAGACCCCGAATGGTTCAGTCAGAGGGTGACGCGCTGGTGCGGCCAAGGGGAATCAGATCCCTCTGGACGAGAGGCCGTGAAAATTTTGAATAAGTTTCAAGAAGTTGTATTTGGACAAATAGTAAAGAACGTGACAATTTATCCTAGATCTAGTTTTTGTTTATTCTTTATCTAACGTTGTATTTTGTTAATAAAATCTTTATTTATTTATGTGATGCAGTAAAATATTTGTAATTGTCAAACATTTCTTAATTTCAAAGAAATACCAGATGTTAGAAAACGATACAGCGTATTATATGAACATCAACGACAAAATAGTCACACATACATTATACGAAGAAAGAGATATCGAAAAAAGATCATCACAAATGAAAAACTAATAAAATACAGAATTGTTGAAATACGTAGTGCCGGATTTGAATGAATTATCGTTTGTTTGATGTGTTAAAATTTGAATGTAAATTTGATTGTTTCCCGGTAATAAATCATCGATAATTTGGTTTACCTTCGAACGATCAAACTCGGCATTATCGTTAACTAATACAATCGAAAGAGATCCAACCAGTTGATCAGAAGTCAATGACCATAGCGACGCATTTCTGCATCCAATAACACCAGGTAGCCGAGAAATCTAAAAGGGCTCAATACTACTTATCCTAGTCAGATCTCTATATATTTTGTACTATTAATAACTTTAAGAATATAAATAACTTAATCTCATGAACCGACTAATATTATGACATGTATTAGATTGCATATAAAAGGCTATTAATAGAAACTGTTAACATTCAATCTTACAATCTTTCACACTCTCAAATATTTTTTATATTATCATATATCGTTTTTAAATAGCAATCAACACCAACGGTTCACTTCTACATATTTATTAGGTAGTAATAAATATTTAATTATTTAGTAATTGTTATCTCTTACAAATTTTTAATTAAATATACACCAACCAGGTCTTGTAAAAAACAAGACTAGATTAGTCTTGTTTATTTATAATTGGTCTTTATCAAATTATCCATTTAAACATTTCAGATTCTCAAAATGCATTCAGATTAACTAATGCATTTAATAAATTATGAAATCAACGTTTGTTAAATATAAAATCAACGTTTATTTTTAACGAATTAAATTAAATTTATTTTTAATTTTAATATTAAAAAACTTTATAAGTTAATTAATTTAAATTAAGAATATATTCGAAGTAAAAAAATTGCATCTCTTTGTTCTTCAAATGAAACAAAATAATAAAATAAAAATAAATTAATTATTTTTATGATAAAAATAAAAATTAAATATATAAATATTCAATTTAAAATAATAATTTAATATTTAATTTAGAATTAAATATTTGATATTTCTTATAATTATAATTATTTTCAACAAAGCCAACTATATAAAGTTGATTTAAAATAAGAATCTTAACTTTTGTCTTTTATTTGATGTTTGATTTACGAAAATTCACATAAGCAACAGAATTTTAACAATTTGAGTATTAACTAAACTAATATTATAACGCCTTAATAAATCAAAATTGATTATTTTCCGTTCCCTAAAATATTAGATAATTATATATTACATATAAGATTTAGACATTAGCGAAAAATTACATCGATATTACCTTACTTATGCAGGCATAGAATTGTTTCTCATGAGAACGAGGTATTCTTAGGCAAATGGACTCGGCAGCTTCGTATAACATTGGCAGAACACTAAGTAAGATTAGACTAGCAATAAACAAAGAGCATATAGGGTCAGCAATATTCCATTGATACTTCTTTATCAAGAATGATGAAACAATCACGCCGACACTTCCAAGCGTATCAGCCAGTATATGTAGAAAAACACCTGAACATTAGTCTGTCATTTAAAAGGAAAGGTATAAACGAAAATGCAGATTTAAAGCAATACCAATAATTATTGATTATTATTTATTGATATAATATTAATTGTTATTAATTTTTTTTAAATAAATGATCATTATAAAGTTGTACTTTTCAAGTAATATCGATTAAAGTTGTATCGATTTTGAAGTTATTTTGGACATTTAATTTGGGCATCAACTAATGATGATCAATATTAGATAACAATCACTAATGATTGATATTATTGATTGTCCTTTATATAAGGGCCATATTGCTAGAATAAAAAATGCCATATTGCTAGAAAACAAATTTTGTGAAGAAAATTTGAAGCTTTAAAATTGAAGCTTCAAATTTGAAGCTTCTTTCTTTGTTGTAACTAAATGATTTGTAAAATTTCATTAAATTTAAGATTAAATTGTCAGCATTTGTTCAGTAATTTTCATTGCAGATTAAAACGGCTCCAAATCCTTATAATCATTTCAATGTTTATCTAAAAACGACAATTAAACAATTGAAAACGATATCTTTCATATAATGTGACATCTTAAGGTATCTATTATATAATGTTTCCTACAATATAAGTATTAAAATTAACAATTTTATATCATTTTATGCCCCAGTTGATATTACAAATCTTCCAATTCACATAAAAAAGCATCACATAAGAAAATAGCTAAAACATAATTTGATCAAAATTTTCATTATCTAAATGCTAGCCTTCGATTCCTAAATAATACTAATTCGTCAATTTTGATGGTAAAATAACACAGAACTTAAGATGCAAGTAAACAATATTAAATAATTACCTTTTATATTTGCGTTATTTCCAATTGTGTGACTATGCCCATGGTTGTGATCATCACAATGGTCATGACTATTGAATGAATGGGAATGTACATGCCTAGAGTTGTGTTCACACACTTCTGTGTGTGAATGGGGACAATTCTCTCCATGCTCAGCCTTGTGCTCATGTGCAGTGTCATGTTTTTGTGAGGCATGACTGTGTGTATTATCGTGATGATGGTGATGGCCACATCCATGATGTAAGTGACCGAACGAATATACACCTACCAGGTTAATAATTAGGCCAATTATGGATACCGGCTAAAAATGCAAATAACATTTTAATTAAACCTAATTATATTTTTACAAGCAATTGTTCAGAGATTATCTCCGGCGGATGGAACAGCCGACTAATTCCTTCGATTAACACAAACATCCCTACAATTACCAAAAATAGTCCATTGATATAGCCGGCGAGAATTTCCGCTCTACCGTATCTACACATAAACAATGTTGATCAAAATAATTTATTTAATGATACTACAAAATAAATAAAATAATAAAAATAAAATAATTTGATTCATTCTAAATTAAATCATAAACATTTTAAAATCATAATCATTATAAAATCATTTTTTAATTAAAAATTAAATAAATTAAAATAAACGTAAATCCAATTTTTATATTTCGCTAGCTTCTGAATTTTTTATCACGAGCAATATTTTTAATTATAACAAATAAAAATATTAAAAAAATAAAAATTTATTTGCTCAAAAATTAAAAATTTTAGAAAATTCAAAAATATTTGGACCTTAACATATTGAAACGTTTTCAAAATACGTAAATCGAATTTTTATATTTCGCTAGTTTCTGAGTTTTTTTATAACGAGCAATATTTTGATTATTTTGTAAAATTGAATAGTATTGGTTAAGTATGATGCTTTACAGATGAGACAAGTCTTTTCTTAAATATGGAGATACACACGGTATGGTAAGTACCAAGATGAGAATGATATTAATAAACATTGTCAGCTGAGGATTAGCTCACTAGAATAAAAATACTTGGCAGACTTAATATAGCTTGTGATATATTCTTCGTATAAAAAATAGCTCGTTTATATCACTAGAGAATTGAAACGACGCAGAGATAAATCGTTATATATCACCTTGCGAAAAATTAGAAATCAAAATATAGCAGAAACAATGTCGGTATTACAGTTTACTGTATTAGAAACGATATTTGCTCAACATTAAGGTCTTGTAGGTATAAAAATAATGAGAATTGTTTGTAGAGTTATGAATTTGTATGTGTTCGGTAACCGCTAAATACTTAAGAAACTATAAATAACTGGTGTTGAATCCATATAAATGAATTTGCTGAGATTATGTATTTAAAACAACACTACAATGGAGTTTTAATGCATATAACGATGCAAAATATGGAAATCAAAATATCGTGGAATAGCAGCAAGGAGTATTCGTTCAAGGAGTGAGTGAATTACTAACCAATTTACAATTCCAAGAAAATGCAGAAGTGGTGAGATAAAATTCTTTAAATGCGTGCGTTGGTCTTTTTTGGCGTTTATATTTTAATTTTTAAAACATTTTGCTGTTGACTCGGTGTGCGCTCACTAGTTGACATCGGCGTGAAAAGATAGTTCTCGTTGTAGTTACTCTGTTGAGGGAAACAATAAATTTCAGATTATGAATCTTAAATGAGGATTAGGGATAATCTTAGAAAAATAAGTTAATTATTTATAATATTAAAAAATAATATATAATTTAAATAATAAAGCATTGAATTGTTTAAAAAAATTAAATCCGTTAATTCGTTCAGCTCATCAAAGAGCTATAAGAGGAATAGAGTTAAAATTTATATAGTGGCTCTTTTTGTGTAAATATAAACTGATTCGTTAAAAAAAAACAATTACTTTTTTTAACTCCATGCTGGTCACAATTTAGGCAAAGATAAATAGTTGCAGAAAAAGTAATAACTTTTGCAAAAGGTAGTACATTCTGTATTTACGAAAAATGAATTAATATGAAAATTTTGAATTCATGTGGATTACATAAATCAATACTTTACAAAAAGAGACTAAAATACTACAAATCTATATTTGATCAATTAAGAAAAAATGTTAGTCTTCATCGTTGATTCTGTGTTAATCAACGTTTATCTTTCACAAGGAAAGTATTTCAATTAAAAAAATATAAAGTAATCATTCAATTCGATATTAAATTAATTAAAATTTCGCATTTGCATTTTCATAAAATAACAAATTACATAAATAATGTTTATATATTTGTGTTACCTCACCCATATGTAAACACTTTATTCCTTGGTTTCCTGCTCACAAGCGAAGCGTACAATCCCAATATTAGAGCAGTACAGTCGAAAAGCATGTGAAATCCATCCGATAAAAGACCAAGACTGTTTGTCAACAAACCATAAAACATCTCGACAAATGTGAATGACTAAAGTAAAAGATAGCAATTTTTTACAAACACTTCTGGCAACTTTTATAAAACGGAAACTGAAGAATAAAGTATGTGCGTTAAAAGCTTACAAATCAGATTAAGTTAAATTACAAATGAAAAATAGGAAAGTATAAATAAGGCCGAACGCGAAAGAAAACAGACAAAACGATAACACGTACAGTTTCGTCATCACAATGACTCATCAGTGTCTGATCCCTTTCACTGTTAAATGCAGAGGAGGACTTGCAGACGGCACACATACGAGTCACGTGTATGAGGTACTAGAACAACTCGAGTGCCAATGACTCATCAACTCAATAAGTAATGACTCATAATTAATTATAATAATATATTGTAATTAATTATAATTAATTAAATAATTAATTAATTATAATTATTAAATGTACCAAATAATTATTTGTAAAAAAATGTTTAATTATAATTATTAGTAATTATTATAATTATTAATTATAGATAATTAATAATTAGTTGTTTATAATTATTTGTATATAATGAATAATTATTTGTTTATAATTATTTGTTTTAACAAATAATTATTTGTTTATAATTTAAATTTATAATTATATTAATCTAAATAATCTAAAATTACAATAAAATTTATTAATATTTAAAATCAAAATATATTTATAATCTAAATTTAACTATAACAAATAAAATTTTACTATAAAATATAAAATTCGAAATGATTTCGCATCTAAAAAAGGATTTTATTTACTCAGAAAATTTTATATTTATTTATATGTAGAGAGTTTAATAGAAAGTTTTCGTTGCTAATGCATAACGAAAATGTTTATTAACTCGTTAATGAAAATATTGTCAAATGTTTAAAATATTTGAGTTCCGTCAGTTGCGATGAAACTGTGATGATCGTCAAAATTGCAATAGTTTGAATACATAAACAGTTTTGTATTTAAGTAATGGCAGCGGTAGTGTCCAAAACTCAAAATTGTCTTTTATTTAAAATTGGGTATTTATTCATAAATACACATTTACGATAATTGTTATCATAAATTGTGCCGTTATTTTTAATTAAGAAAAATTAAAACAATTTTATATAAATTTTCAATAAAAAAAATAAATTAATAAATTTGATAAATAATAATTTGATAAATAAATTTGGTAAATAAATTCTAGCTTAATAAATTTTAGCTTAAAAACTTAATTTATTAAATCTTAATAAATTAATATATTTAATATTTTAATAAAATATTAAATATTTAATAATATTTGCTAAATTTAGATATTTATTTTTAATAATATAGTAGATTACATAATGTTAAAATGATATTATCAAATTGATATATATATTATATATCTCAAATATCAGATTATTTAGATAACTATAATAATATACTCAGATTATGAACAATTATTTGATAAATTTAATTATCATATTTAATTATCTAGTTAAAGGAATTTAATTAAAATTATATTAATCTAATTTTAAGCTAATTATAAAAAGATAATTTGTTGCATAAAAGTGAATTTATCTAATCTGATCTGATTTATCTTATCAAAGTTATCTGATCTGATTTATCTTATCAAAGTTATCTGATCTGATTTATCTTATCTGATCTGATCATAATTTATCTGATCTGATGAGTCATTTGATTTGATTTATTGATATCATATCCAGCAAATAAAAATAGTATTTTTTCAAGTTATCTGTAACCATTAGAAATATTTATTTGCAATTATTTATATATTTAACAAAGGTATATTTATTATATTTAAATGACTTATTTTATTATATTTAGTTGGCAATTAAATGATTACAATTAAATATTCCTGATGACGACAGATTTTTCATCATTAGAAACGAAAAAGCTTTTTTGAAATATAAACTTTTTAGAACAAAAAAAGCTTTTTTGAAATAAAAACTTTTTAGAAAGAAAATCTTTTTTGAAATATTAAAAAATAAATACAATTTTCATTTACAGGGTATGATTTCTCATTTCAGTAAAATTAAGAGAAACAAGCAGGTATCATTCTAATCCAATATTTTATATTGTTATTTACTAATCAATTTTACTATTCATTGATTTATGTAAAAAATTATTTGCAGGGTACGACCTTTCAATTCAAAAAAATTAGAAAAATCATTTAGTTATTTTCCATTTTTAGGATTTTGAATAAAGTGAAAATATTTGACGTCGCTGTCTAAATGCATTAAGTAAATAAAACGATTAAAAATAAGGAAATATATTAAAAATATTATATTAAAAATATATTATAATAAAATTTAATTATAAAATTTTATCTTTTATAAACAAAGATAATTTAGCATAAAATATACTTCAATATACTAGGTATGTGAATTGCAACATCACAATTTCCTGTGTATTGCAATAATAATGTCGTAGAGTAACTGTCTATGAAACTCCCTATTAAATTAAAATAATATTTTAGTTTACTAAACAACAATACTTTAAACAACCGTTTCTCTACTAGTATGGGTGGGCTGGATTATAAATTTTACTAAATTGACATTAAATTTGCCATGCTTTAATTCTTGATAATATATTGCTACCGCACTAAGATTACACACTAACATCATCCCTGACATTGATACAATATATCAGTTACGTAACAAAGAAAATTGAGCCTTTACCAATCTGGGTGGTTTATTATTCCACGATTTTATAAATTGCTAAATATATAGTGTCATTGGTACACAAAATTTACCCGTAATATGAATTGCGTGTAATGCCTTGCAATCCAAAATTCAGAATAAAAATCGTATACGTAGACTCAGCTAACTGAGTCTACGTATTTTAAAAATATAATGCCGAATAAAATTTGAATAATTCAAAATTTAAATTAAAATTAAAAATTGAACTAAAAAATATATTATTGAACAAATAAAAAAATAGGAACTGCTATGCTATCAGGTTTCAGACCATATTCCTCGATCCAACATAGCAGAGGGGCCAAATACATTCTAATGATGTAATTCCTCTGATGAAATTTGATTATTTAGTTGACCATTCTTCTGATGATAAGGCGACTATGAATTGACTTATAAATAACAGACGTTATATCAAAATACGGATTAGAGGACATCAGGAGGAACTGCTATGTTATCAGGTTTCGGACTCCATTCTTCGACTCAACATAGCAACGGGGCCAAATGCATGCTTATGACGTATTCCCTCTGATGAAATTTGATTATTTAGTGTACCTTATTTTAATACAAAGCACATTTGTCTATTATTCATAAAAATTTTTGTTTGATAGTTTAAATAAATTGTTAATAATATTTTGTTGATTTGTATGTTGCAAAATTATAAAAAATAAAAAGTCTACTAAACTTGTTTGAAAATTAGCAGAAAAATAATGTCGTATCAATAATACATAGTTTCAGCATTTCTGATATAGGTCATATTACCTGGAAAACAAAGTTAACAGGTCAATGATAACTTGCCAGTAGAATAAATCAGATCAGATCCTTAAATACGGATCTGATATGATGTGTTACGGGTTCATAATCCGTAAATTTTATTGTTTGTTTATTATTTGCAAAGTTTCACAATACTTTGTTTATTTATTATCATTATTAAATATAATAAAATTTGAATAAATAAATGAAATTTGATTATTTAGTGTACTTCAGAGGTGGTAAACACGCGGCCTGCGAGAAAGATTTGTGTGGGCCACGAGATTTTTTATAAACCTTTCTACTTTATAAGATTATTTTTTCTTATTTCTACTTATAAAAAGAATTTTTTAAAAATCAGTTTTTATGAACTGTTTATAAACTGTAAAATAAATAAGTGAAATTAAAATGTATCAAGTAATTGACAAAAATTACAAAATCATCAAGAGGAACTTCCATGTTATTAGGTTAAGGTCACTATTCCTTGACCCAGAGGGGCCAAATTAAAATTTATTTTTAAAAGTATTGTGTTTATTTATATATTTTACTATTTTCTCTTTGATGGTATTTTTATACTAACTCAGTTTGCATGCTAATGATGTATTTCCTCTGAAATAACTATCTAGTATCTTATTCTAATACAAAGTATATTATTTATTATTCATCCATAAAAATTTGCCACTTAAGAGTTTAAATTTATTCTTTATATTATTGTGTTGATTTATATATTTTACTATTTTCTGCTTGATGTTATTTTTATAAAATAACATAAAATCTCTAATCAAAAATTATAAATAAACAAAATCGCTTTAGCACCTACTAGATTTAGACAAAGAAAGTAGAATATAGTCCTGGAATCTTTATGACTTAAAACGTCTTGTAAATAAGATAAAAGTCTCATCAAACAAGGAGCAGATAAGTTTTCATTTGATTCAAAGTATTCAGTATTTATGAAGTCATTGCTGTACAGTTTATGTTTCTTGTCATACATGGAGGAAAATCGATTAACATCGCTCATTAGATACCCGCTGCCTGTATAAAAGAAAAGCTAAATAATACACAATTGAAAATTTATCATTTTACTTTCTAATAACCGCAATGAATGAAATAATAACCATTATTATTATAATGACCAATAATAAATACTTAATAAATAAGTATTAAAAAATATCCGTAATGAATTTGGCTATTAATCTGATAAAATACAAATTTATGAATAGAAAACAGCGCATAGTTTCGGTCAAAAGTTACATTGGAGTATATTCAAGCACTATTATTTATATGATCTGCTCGATTAAGGGCAAAAATAGCAAAGTCGCTATAATGGTATAATTGAGAATTTATATAATTATCTTATTTAATCATAGATTTCTTACAAAATACATAGATTGAACAAATATATATATTTATGGTCAAAGTTGATATTTTGGAAGAATTTTAACAAATTACATTTTTATCTTCGTTGCAAGACCCAAAAAACGAACAAGCCTTTCTTTCTAAACAAAAAATGCTCAAAATGTGTGAGATCTTGAAATATACCGAACATTTCAATTACAGTCGGTTTTTAAAACAAAATCGATTTTGCTCAAAATGCTTAAATTTCAAATACATTTTTAAAATAGGTTAAAATGAAATGACTACCAAAAATGAAAAAATGGGCTAAAATTTTTGACAAACTAGAATTTTAATCACTTACCTAAACTTAATTATTTTATTTTAGTGCTTTCATTAAAATTAAAATTTATGTAGTGGTATAATACTAAACTGTAATATTGTATCATTTAGTTAAAAATGCTACATCAACTTTGTTGGAAAATGAAATTTTAAAACCAACAGCGTTCGTTGGATTTTTTCTATACAAACATATAATAAAATAATAATGTTTTAAGAAACAGCTAAAATACTATTATGTTCGAATATTTAAGAGTATCTGCAATGTTTAGGGCTTCAACTATATTTCTAGGTAAAAAATTGTTGAATAAAACATTGTATTGTCATTCCTATGTTTAAAAAGTTTCATATTTGATAAATAACGAAATTAACTATTTTATGGAAGCAGCAGATAAACTTAAAAAATTAAATAGAAACTGGCTTGAAGATTTAAGTAAAAACTTATTGACAAATACCTGACATTAAGAGAAAAATAGCGACGCAACATGATAATGTAATTGGATGAAGAGTGATGGGTATCAATAGCTTCTGAAATAAGCACCCGATGGAGATTATACTGATGTATGTCAATTTGGAAAATTTCGGAAACTTGCAAATCATTCTGCACAATTTATTTGCTGGAAACAGAAAAAGACCAACGATCATTCCGATAGCAAATTCAATTAGTGAATCATATACTACAACCTAAAACGACAGTAAATGTTTTATTTAAAGAAAAAATTTGTAATAAAATAATTTTGTTGAATTTTGAAATTATGTAATCAGTCAGTTTAAAAATCTGTATTTCTGAAAGCGACAAAACTCGGTTAATGTTTTTAAAGAAAAATATATATTTAAAGATTTCTTTTCCATTTACAGCCAAATCTATTATACAATAGATTGCCTTTCAATTTACAACATTTCCATTAATTCATTTCCAGCAAATCGGAATGCTTACGAAAATAGTTATTTATAAATTGTAGCTAATTAATGCTTAATTAACAGTTGATTAATATTTTACTAATTTTATAATTATATTATTGACAAATTATATCAATTTATTTGCGAAAGTTACAATCCTCAAATTAAAATCTAATAGGTAAAATTGAATTAATAGAAGACTTGATGGAAGACTTTTTATAAATCAAAATTATTAAAAAGTAGGAAAAACCTGTATTTAGACAAATAAAGGGTGTTCCCATGAAAGGTCATAGTAGTTCAATAAATTTTAAAATAAAACATCATTAAACATCATCAAACACTATATCAGTATTAATTCTACAAAAGAATTTTTAGAACAGACAAAAGAATTAATTATTACGAATATAAATACGTATGATTTTAGTACTCTTTATACAAATCTAGATTTAGTAGATATTAAAGAAGCGTTAGTAAAATTAATTAATCTTATATTCGGAAAAAGATATACATATATATGTTATAATAATTATAACGCCTATCTAACAAAAATTAAACCATCAAGTAAATATAAATATATGGATAAAATTGAATTAATAGAATCCTTAAATATTTTGATAAATCAAATATTTAGGACATATATATTCAGACAAATAAAAGGTGTTCCAATGGAAGGTAATAGTAGCCCAATTATAGCTAACGTATTTTGAGGCTTTATAGCATATGAATTTGTTCATAACTGTTTAAAAAATAAATCTAAATTATATAAATGAAATGTGTTTCGATACATTGATGATATATGTGTATTTAACTCTAACAATTTGTATTCATTAAGTGCACAAATTTATACAGGTAGATTTATTATTGATAAAACCAATGTTTATGATAAGAAGGGTATATATTAAGTTATGAACATTAAATTAACATCAATTAAAACTATTATTAATTAATATCTTAGGATGACATATTTAAATTTACAAGGAACATATTGTTGCATGAGCATACCTGCATACAATATAATATAATATTACCGAATATTATAATATTATTTTATACTATAATATAATATTATTTATTTACCATAAATAATGAAATTTTAAGAATTGCAACAATGTGTAACGATAAACCAATATTAATGATAAAGAAGGTGTATATCTAGATATGAACATTAAATTAACATTAACTAAAACTACTATTAATTTAAATCGTAAAGATGACATATTCAAATTTACAAGAAACATATTTTTGCATGAGCATTCATGCATACCATATATTCTCCTAAGAATATATACCATATTCTTCTAAGAATTGACATAATGTTTAATGATATTGACCTTCAAAATAATTTAATAGATGCATATTTTAAACTAGGTTACTATAAAAATATAATCAAACAGAAAATAGTAAAATATATAAATCAACACAATATTGTGTTGGCTATCAAAGTGTCAATCATCTTCTCAAAAACTTCGCCAAATTTCACCCTTAAGAGGTAAAATTTAAATACTATCGATTCTTCTTCCTTATGAGAAGGGGGATTAATGGTTTATTTTGACACTACTAAAATATACCCTTAATTGAAGTGAACCTAAGATAGAAAAGTGACGAAGTTTTTAAGATGATGCTTGACGCTTAGATAATAATATCGAAGCATCAAGAATCTTTTCGAGCACTTCGTCCCCTTCCCTTTTTAAGAGGAAATATTTAAACACCATTGATTTACTTCCCATGAGAAGGAGAATCGAGGGTATATTTTAGTAGTACAAAATTACACGCTTAATCCCGCTTCACATTGGAATTGGGATCGATGATGTTTAAATATTTCCACCTTAAGAGAGAAAGGTGGCGAAGTCTTTGAGAAGATGCTTGACGCTTCGATAACCAGCGCTTCGATAATAATATCAAAGCATCAAGAATCTTCTCGAGAACTTCGCCCCCTTCCCTTTTGAGGAGGAAATATTTAAACATCATCGATTTACATTCCCATGAGAAGGGGAATCGAGGGTATATTTTAGTAGTACAAAAACAAACGCCTAATCCCTCTTCACATTGGAATTTGAATCGATGGTGTTTAAATATTTCCCCCTTAAGAGAGAAAGGTGGCGAAGTCTTTGAGAAGATGCTTGATGCTTCGATAACCAGCGCTTCGATAATAATATCGAAGCGCTGACTTGCCTCGGAAAGAAACTTGATTGCGGATGGCATCGAGCATCTTCTAAAATACTTTGCCCCTCTCCCCTTTAAGGGGGTAGATCGAAAGTTATACCAAGTTTTTTAAAATGTACCTAATTTCTTCCAGATCAAGTTACAATATTTTTAAATAATTGATCAATAAAATGCACTTAGGATTTTATCTAAAAATTAAATTAAAGTATAAACTATTTTACGATCGTTTTGAAATGTAGAATTACAAATGTAAACAGATGCACATGCTATAATATGAAAATTTGTAAGTTTAAAATTATATTACTATTTTGCTAAATTATTTGAATTAAAATAAAAACCATTTATACTAGTCAGAACAATTTAGTTTTTCGAATTATATTCTTAATCACAATCTTGTCTAAACTTGAAAATTTCATTCAATATTTGTTTATATGGATGAAATTATTTTATTTATAATTTTATAAAATCAAAAATTATTTTATTCTCAGTTATCTGATCTGATTTATTCTACCGACAAGTTATTATTGACCTGTTAACTTTTTCCTTGTAATATAACCAGAAATACTGAAACTATGTATTATTAATAGGACTATTTTTCCGCTTATTTTCAAGCAAGTTTAAAGAATTTTTTTATTTCTTTAATGGAGAAGTATAAATCAACAAAATATTATTAAAATATAAAATTTTACAATATATAAAGCGAAAAATATGATTAAATATAAATTTATTAAACTCTTAAGCGAATATTCTTAATATCCGCTTAAGATAATAAACAATATACTTTGTATTAGAATAATGTACACAAGATAATCAAATTTAATCAGAGAAAATAAGTTGGGTAGAGGAATTAGGGGCCGAAACTTGATAACATAGCAGTTCCTCCTGATGACCTCTTATCCTTATTCTTACACATCATATGTTAGTTATTAGTCAATTTATAAAAATTGAATTTTTTAAGAATTCTTATTTTATCTATACCTAAACTATAAAAATCTTGAGATAAATATTTATTATTATTTTTTAATTATTTATATTAAAAGCAAAGCAAATAGAATCATGTAACTGATCTGAATAATTTAAGAAAATAAACTTAAATATTAATTTGATTCTTTTTGAAATATTTCAAAATTATCATCTAAATCTTGATTTCCAAACTATTATTGCCCGTGGATGCTATTATATCACTAGCAAATCGGTTGACTCTTTTTATAAACCCTCAAATAGTATATAAGTTTAAAGAGTTTATTGAAAAAATGACAAATTAAAGCAAATTCTTAATAACAAAATTTGTATTAATTGAAATTTAATTAATTTATTAAATAAATTAATTAATAAATTTATTTATAAATTTATTAATAAATTTTTAATTTATTAATACATTTATATTATTTCATATTATTTCATAATATGAAATAATAATCGCAATAACATAAAAAAGCTTTACTAACATTAAAAATTACGCTGAAGCAAAGCGCGATCATCATTATAGAACTTCCGATCCATTGTGATGTTATATCAACTCGCGCAGAACGATTGACGGCTGCAAATAGCAGTAAGAGTACAAGACCGACTTTATGATCGGACATTCCGTAATGATGGAAGAGATGGTGAAATGCATGCTTAAGAGAACTTGCCTAGAATAAAACAATTGTGAAATAGTAAATATTAAAATGTAAATAGTAAATTTGAAAGCTGTAGGATATTTCAACAAATTAAATTTTCACTTTCTCCTTGCTTATATATTTACTTGTAAAGCATAATATATGCGCACGAGACATTTCCATGCCAGACACATAAAGAAATGTCAGACACACAATCAGACATAACTATTCTCGTATTGACTTTATCAATAATATGCCTAAATGAAATTTTATTATAATTCAGACTCAAAGCCGACCTGGCGTTTGCTAGCTCACAAGAATAAACCTCAATTCGTTTCAATGTTCAAAATTGCTCAAATTTCAAAACTTGAAATAATTTTATTTTAATACTTTTATAAATAATTCGGAGATTATGTGAACTTCTTCTGAGGTCAAGTGGATTTATTAGCATTTGTTGATATACGTTAATTTTTATATAAAATTATTTGTCATAAAATTATTTGATAAAATAATCAGCTATAAATGATTTATATAGTAAAATGTATGTATTTTAATCGATCATTTAAACAATGATATCCTTTTAGCTAAATATTTTGATAAACCTTTAAAAATGATAATTTATCTAGAGTTGTAAATACGCGCTTCTGTCAGAGTAAGGAAACAAAACAGGATGCAAAATAAAATGAAAAACGTAATGGTTAAAGAAAGTGAGGGAAATAGATCGAAGATTGGGGAGGTGAATTTATATGGGGCGAAACGTTTGATGCATAAGAGAAAGCAGACGGCAAAGTTAAACGATTCGTTGAAGATTATATAAGAGAATCAGTAGTTAGAGAGCCAATACGTTTTAGATTTATGGTGAAGCCGGAACCACTGTACAGGAACGTAGACGTCGTTTGACAAATGGATTCAATGCGGAAAAACGGACATAGGCTGGCAAAGAATTCGAGGCAAGAAAAGGTCGATAATGAAGAGCAAAGGGCGTAATTAGTTAAGTGAGTAGAGACGTGAAGAAATAAATAATTATTCGATCACAGTGTCGAGGAGGCAGAGCGCGAGTCATCACGATGAGTAAGATGTAGGAAAAAGAGAGAGTAAAAATTAAAGACAAAAAAGCAAATATTAAAGACAATATTTAAAGCAAATGTTAAAGACAAAAGGTAATTATTATCAACCGACATTAAACACTATGATTAACGGTGTGCCCGGATAGACCTGGAAAAAGATGGAAGATTTGATTAAAGCAAACGAAATCGAGAGGACAATATCAGCAGAGTTATCGAGTTATTGATAACTGTAAATCGAATTATCGAGATATGGTACATAATCCACACGTATATTATGACAGTAAGTTACAAATGTTTTAATTATCAAATATATTCAATTATCTTCTATTATCTGGTTATGATTTTAATCTAAACATTACTGTATATCTCGTCATTTCCCTAACCGTCAAATCTAGCACATGTTCGAGTTTGATTGCGGTTATTAAATCTATTCGATATTCCAATTAATAATTTCTCTAATTTACAAACAGCCCAGCAATTTACACGTCCTTTGTTGTTGCAAATAGTGATCGTTTGTGACATGCTGTCAATGAACACTAAGGATATCCCTACGAATACGTTACATTCAACATATATCCGGCAGAGGCCATCTTTTATTAAATAAAAGTCAATTAAGAAGGACGATCGTGGACGCTACGGTGGCCATATTGATCACTGTCTCTTTAAAGTCATTTACACACCCTTTGTTGTTGCAAATAGTGATCGTTTGTGACATGCTGTCAATGAACACTAAGGATATCCCTACGAATACGTTACATTCAATATATATCCGGCAGGGGTCATCTTTTATTCAATAAAAGTCAATTAAGAAGGACGATCATGGACGCTATGGTGGCCATATTGATCACTGTCTCTTTAAAGTCATTTACACACCCTTTGTTGTTGCAAATAGTGATCGTTTGTGACACGATGTCAATGAACAGTAAGGATATCCCTACGAATACGTTACATTCAATATATATCCGGCAGGGGTAATCTTTTATTCAATAAAAGTCAATTAAGAAGGACGATTGTGGACGCTACGGTGGCCATATTGATCACTGTCTCTTAAAAGTCATTTACACACCCTTTGTTGTTGCAAATAGTGATCGTTTGTGACACGATGACAATGAACACTAAGGATATCCCTACGAATACGTTACATTCAATATATATCCGGCAGGGGTAATCTTTTATTCAATAAAAGTCAATTAAGAAGGACGATTGTGGACGCTACGGTGGCCATATTGATCACTGTCTCTTTAAAGTCGTTTACACACCCTTTGTTGTTGCAAATAGTGATCGTTTGTGACATGCTGTCAATGAAGACTAAGGATATCCCTACGAATACGTTACATTCAATATATATCCGGCGGGGGTCATCTTTTATTCAATAAAAGTCAATTAAGAAGGACGATCATGGACACTACGGTGCCATTTTGATCACTGTCTCTTTAAAGTCATTTACACACTCTTTGTTGTTGCAAATATTGATCGTTTGTGACATGCTGTCAATGAACACTAAGGATATCCCTACGAATACGTTACATTCAATATATATCCGGCAGGGGTCATCTTTTATTCAATAGAAGTCAATTAAGAAGGACGATCATGGACGCTATGGTGGCCATATTGATCACTGTCTCTTTAAAGTCATTTACACACCCTTTGTTGTTGCAAATAGTGATCGTTTGTGATATGCTGTCAATGAACACTAAGGATATCCCTACGAATACGTTACATTCAACATATATCCGGCGGGGGTCATCTTTTATTCAATAAAAGTCAATTAAGAAGGACGATCATGGACGCTACGGTGGCCATATTGATCACTGTCTCTTTAAAGTCATTTACACACCCTTTGTTGTTGCAAATAGTGATCGTTTGTGATATGCTGTCAATGAACACTAAGGATATCCCTACGAATACGTTAAATTCAACATATATCCGGCGGGGGTCATCTTTTATTCAATAAAAGTCAATTAAGAAGGACGATCATGGACGCTACGGTGGCCATATTGATCACTGCCTGTTTTAAAGTCTATTTCTGAAATATGTGAATTGAGCGTGTTCATAAAAAAGTATCCGAATGGCTAAAGGACTTGAATGTGTCGTATATATAACTTAAATGTCGTACATAACTTATATGTCGTACATATAACTTATATGTCGTACATATAAGTTTCCGCACATACAAGACGACAATATCAATAATTAATTCATACTGTCACTGGATTATAGTGTTGAAAATAAATCAAAACTGTGAATTACCAAATTATGTTAATCTTTTGTCTAATAAAAAAAAGATTTATTTTAACGTGGCAAATGCGTGCCACTAATATTTGTATCGTTATATTTTTGTTTGTGAATGAGCAAAATGATTGTTTATGGTAGTAACTTTGTACGAGTAAATTTCAGTGCGATTTTTATAAAAGTCGATGTAAATTATACGTTTAAATTTATAAATATAATTCACATCTAATTTATTAAATTAGATCAATTTACTGATGTAAATTAATTCACATTTTTGTGTAATATTCAAGATATTAAAAGCATATAGATTCAATATGTTATGCTTGATTGAGCCAATGAGCATTGTTTATTTAGAAAATAAAAATATTACATTCATCAGTAGTTGCGTTGATAAATGAATATTGATGTGACATGAATTTCAAAAGTGTATGCTAGAGCATAGTAGTTACATAACAGTTTAATGCACAATTTGCAAACTCAAATTGATACAATTGTGATAAAGCATCTTGAGCAAAAAGAATGTGCAACGAACGTACATTGACAAAAGATCGAATGATATTTTGACTTCAGCCGATCATTTGATCGAGTACCTCATTTCCTACTAAATCACGTATTGATTTCTTACGTCATTCCCCTCAGTGTTGTTGGTTGGATCAATACTTTCCTCGTTGATCGTCACTTTTATGTCCGTATTGGTGAAATCCCATCTTATCTTAAAGATTTGAATTTCGGTGTTTCTCAAGGTACAGTGTTGAGAAATCTCTTATTTACAATTTTCGTTGACTCCTTGTCGCGTAAAATTAATTTTGGGTGTATTACGTAAGCTGATGATTTGAAAATATGGGCTAAAATGTATTTGTTAGCAAACCGTGTGAAATTTCAGATGGAAGTTAATAAAATTTATGAATAAAGTTGTCGGACCGGGTTATTGATTAACGTATCGAAATTTGCTTACATGCGCCTTAAAAGGTATCCACTTTGATCTTCATATATGCTAGGGTTACTAGAGATCGAAACGGTTGTGAATGTTCGGAATTTGTGAATAATTTGGGTTCGGAACTTGAGAACTAGAGTAGACACTGATCGGAGATGTGCTGAAGCTAATAGGAAACTTTACATTATTAAGAATGTTCTTTAGTACCTATTACCTTCATGCTTTAACGTATTATATACATATCTAGTACTTCTTTATTTACAACAAAGTATCCAAGCGAATTTCTCCAAGGGTGAGGTTAACAGTTTAGTCTACGACGTAGTAGCAAATTATGCACTGAAATTTCAAATCTGAGCTACTCCCAACGCCTACTCGTGGTGAATCTTAATAGTGTTCGTTGCAGGTTAATGTACATGTTAGTCATGTAATTTATGGTGAAGGGAATTAACATGCATCCACAACAATATTTGATAACAAATAGAAGACGGTGTCATAGGGGACAATCGTTTCATCTGACAAATTATGGATATGGGCCAAGTAGCACATCCTCTCGATTATCTCACAAAGCATTACATGCTTGGAACGGTATTCCTTGCGATATGGTTGCACTACCCGTAGCTAGTTTTCGAAGGGATGTTCTTAATTTGTTGTAGCAGCCCGTATATTCGAGTATAACTTTACTTCTAATTTTATTTTATTGACATTATCAATGATTTGTGATCGAGTAAATAACCCTTAAGGCTTAAACTCTGCATTTTAAAAATAATATTAAAAACTTTTAAATAGTTATAATGATCCATTATCGATAAAGAATTATTGGAGCTGAATCAAAAACGGGGAAAATTTTATTTTTGATATTTCCCTAACCTCTGTTAGCATCTTCAGAAAATTACAGTATGTAATTTTCTATCCAGTGAGGAGTACACCAATCATCACTGTCAAAATTGACATCTATCAAAATTGGGACATTGGCAGTCATCGTGCAGGAAATGACAACGCTGTCCCACTTGCAGCGATATTACACTACACTACGCGAGAAATTGTAACAATAAATTACCGTGTTTCACAACTGCCATCTGAACCACCCTGTATAATCCAAGAAGTGCAAATGATTATTGATGACTACGAATAGGTACTTAAAATCAGGACCAAATAATTGTAGTTTCGCTAATAATAATAATACAAATTTATTTAATGTGGCAAATGCGTACAAGCTGTACGCTTACAAGTCCACAAACAAAAATGAGAAAGTCAAGCAGTTAAATTGTTAAAATGGGATCGGATTTGTCGTTTGAAGCACTGCAGGGAAGTTGATTGGCGTATATGAATGGGCAGATGATTCCACGATAGAGGAGCAGCCACCAGGAAGGAGCGGAGTCCAAAGGAGGTAGAGTAGTTTGGGACATGTAAAAGAAGGGAATTACAGGAACGCAAGGAACAGTAAACAGGACGGGAATTATCAAGAAAAGGAAGGTTGAGAAATGAAGGGGTATGAAAAGTTACAAGGCGGAAAGCAACGATAAGAAGACGAATTTGAACACGACAATAAATTGTAGGCAAATCGAGAGAAGCAAGATGGTAGGATGTGTGATCAAAACGACGAAGACGGAGGAGAATTCGGACAGCTGCGTTGACGATGCGTTGTAGGGGAAGAAGAGTGGATTTAGGTGAGTTGGAAAATAGACTAAGACAATAATCGAGTCTAGAAAAAAGGAGAGATGATATGAGAGTCATACAAGAAGGGAAATCGATCAATCTACGAACTTGACGGAGGTTGCGGAGTATCAAGGTAGATGAGCGTACTTTATCTCTAACGAAAGGTTTAAGTGAAAGTCGGTTGTCAAAATGGAAGCCTAGGAAAACGAGATTATCAACGATAGGAAGAATTGTAGAATTTAATGATACGGAGGGAGGTTCTAAGCCGAGGCGTCGAGGTAGGATCCACATAATTTTGGATTTATCAGGATTCAGAGAAAGGCATCTGCTTCCGTACTTCCATCAAGATAGAGCATTGACGACATTGTCCGTCTGATGGATATAATCCAGGAAGAGACAATAAAGTAAATGAAATTATTAATCATAAAACTCCTCGGAATGTTATTTCAAAGCTCATATCAGGCTACACCGGAATCTAAAACATCAACGAAACGGTATTCTGCAATAAACGGTATTCTGCAATAAACGGTATTCTGCAATAAACGGTATTCTGCAATAAACGGTATTCTGCAATAAACGGTATTCTGCAATAAACGGTATTCTGCAATAAACGGTATTCTGCAATAAACGGTATTCTGCAATAAACGGTATTCTGCAATAAACGGTATTCTGCAATAAACGGTATTCTGCAATAAACGGTATTCCGCAATAAATCCCCTCTTTTTTGTTAAGCTCTAAAAAGACATATGTTATTATACTAACAAGGGGCATGATGATACTTTCGCAAGTTCATCAAACGCTGTCATATCGGGCGGTGAATGCAGGTCCGTGGTTGGTTCTGGTAGTGGGAAGGGTGACAAATAAGTATTAAACAGTATTTAATAAATACTTTTTAATAAGTATTTTGTAAATAAAATACTTTTATTTGCAGTTTCAAATTTAAAATTAAACAGTAGTTTTGTTGCAGACAAACGCAATATCACTTATTTATAGAAACCATGAGATAACGTCAGTTACGAAAAATCAATTTTAAGTCAGTATTTTGATCACTTATGTCATCATTTCCAAAGGTAACATTTAAATTTTTGTAAAGGTAACATTTAAATCACTGTATTTGATGTGGTGATGATCGTAAAGATGATAAAAGGATCGAATATTGAAACTTGACATTAAATTTTCTTATTATTAATATTTCAACATTAATGTTGAAACATTAATTCAACATTTGAAGGGTAACCCTTCAAATGTACTTTTCGTGAATAAATGTTTTCGCTTTAAAAAAATTAATGTTTCAACATCACATTTTCTTTTGTAAATATAAATTATTTAATAAGTATTTATGGAACTACTAAATTGGTTTAACCGTAGATAAATCAGTAGAGATCATATAAACATATTTTTAAATCATTCATTTAATTATAAGATTCCGATATATTCACCAATCAATTTGTAAGTTACAAATTGAATGTTGCACACAAATTATTGGAAGATATTATACAATACTTAGCTCATTAATTTAAGAAAACTACTTCTTTATAAGCATTTACACTATAGGTCGTATCTTACAAAAAGCTCACCTTTCCGACATTATTAACGTGTTCATCATAATCAAAGAATGCCAGTAGTATAAAGCTAGCGCTAATCAATGCAATTCCTCTGCGGTTGTTATCTTCCTCGCCAGTAGAATTATTATTTCCGTAGTGACCAAAATTGATTCTGTACGGTAGAGTGAGTTTCGACGACGAAATTAAAGCCAGAGGAACTGTCAATGCAAAAGTTCGAATCGGTCCACATAAAATTAATCCGCCCAAGAACAGTGCACGATTTATCATACTGATCGCAACAGACTTTAAGGACCACCCTGTCCATATTTGTGGAAAATCAATTATTAATCCAGGTAAAAGTGCACCGATCAAGGCTACTGCTGGATTCTGATAATGTAAAATCAGTATGTAAAAAGAGTAGATACTGCACCCGTGAAGGAGTTGTGTAATCGCGGTCGTTGAACATTGTTTTGACGTCTTTATTAAAAGCATTTATACATCAGTAGTAATCAAAAGAAATAGATTAATTTTTTAGTGCCGATTTAGCAACTGTTTTCTTTTACTGATAAAAATGATAAAATTTATGATGTAATTTTTTTCAAATCAAAAAACACAGCGATACAATATATAGTATAAAACAGCGACAAGTTAAATGTCTATGCAAAAGCAATCAGTTGTGAAATGGCATGTCAACCTATGTCAATGTAAACCAAATACATCAGATGATACAAATACATATAACTGTAAGTCACTATTATTTGTCGACAACATCGGCTCAAAGTTGCACACTGTACATTATGAAAGAAAAAAAGATTAATTAGAATACGCATGATGGATAGGGTCAAAAAATTGCCAACGATTTTGTTGCTTCGTGTTTTACATAGAGAGAAACTCTGATTAATTATTTGCAATGCAACAAACAATATTCATGATTGGCAATAAAAATATTGTCGACAGTGCTAAAATTTACGTAATTAGAAAATCTTAATTCATTAAAATCTAGAAAAATTCTTTATTATAAAAAGGAAATTTTCTCAATGAAAAATATGATTTTTCACTGATAAAGATGCTGAATTAGTTTTATCTTATCATGGCGGAATCGTGTCAATTGCTCGTATCTCTACATCTCCTGAAAACCGATTTTTTATTACCTTGTACTAAATTTAAATTGATCAAGGTTGTAAACCGAAAGTTTCGTCCGAAGACTAAAATCCCGCTTCACCACGACAGACCGCATTGCTACGTTAGCTGCATGAATCCGGTTCTCAATCTCCCTGGTGTTCATGCCGTCCCTTGAGAACAATAAACAAGATATTTGAACTCATCCACATCAAAAATAAAATTTTCCCCAATTCGGATTGGCATTGACACCTGAATCCGAGACGAACACATAGATACAATCTTGGAGGTACTAACCAACATCCTTGCCGCTTGGCCTTCCATCATAAATGGATCTAGTAGGCATTGTAAGTCCTGAGGACAAGAAGCCAACAAGACAGCATCATCTACAAAGAGCAGATATGGTATCCTGATAGAACTGAACTGACGACCAACATTCGTCAGAGCAGCCCGTCGTAAAATTTTGTCCATGTAAACAAGAAACAAAAGTGGAGACAAAGGACAACCCTGACGAAGCCCATGCCTACTGGAAATGATTCAGACTTCCTAACAAGAGCACAAACACAACTCATAATTTGTTCATTCAGAGAAGCCACAGCTACCCGAAGATAGTGTGGTACACTATACTCTCTTAGTACATCCTACAACCTCGCTCACGGAAGTCGTGCGAACGCCTTCTCCAAATCTACAAAACACATGTAGAACGGTTGAGCGATCCCCCAAGACCGTTCGAGGATAGTTGAGAGAGTTAAAAGCTGATTTTTAGTTCCACGACCTGGACGAAACCCCCATTGTTCCTCTTGCAACTGTCCATCAACTATAGGCCGTTTCCTTATCTCGAGAATCCTAGCAAATAGCTTATCAGTTTTGATACGAAGAGTGATGCCCCGATAATTAGAACACGCTCTTCGGTCACCTTTCTTAAAGATCGGTACCATCACCGCCCAGTTCGCCACTTACTTGAAACCTTGCCCGACTTCAATGTAACGTCGAAGATCCGTGTTATCAACTTCATGCCAACAACGTCGAGAGCACTTAAAGTTTCAGGTCGAATCTCATATACTCCAGAATTCTCGCCATTACGAAGTTTATTAACAACAGCAATGACCTCTTCCAAAGAGATAAGCTCTTCCGTTGGTTCTAAAGACTCTACTTCTACAAGAGAAGCTTATCCACCGGATTAAAGACTCCTTGAATGCTCTTTTCAACAACTGAGAATTTTTTAATGACAGTCAGCATAGATAATCTCTTGTCATTGACAGTTTGAGGAGTTTCGTGCTTTCCAACACCAAGGTTCGTGATCGTCATCCAGAGTATCTTCTAAGCTGACCTATAATCAAGTTCTAAGTGCTCTTCAAACGTCTCCCAAGCCGCATTCTTCTCTTTGGTAACTGCTCGAGCTGAAGCTCTCTTTGTTCTTCGGTACTTTACTACAGCTTTCACTGATTTATTTGACAAAGTTGCCTTATCATCCAGCTTCTGTTGGACAAAATCTCTAACTGTCGGAGTCAACCAAGCATATCGGGTGTTTCCTCCGCGACAAGCACCTAAGGCCTTCGAGCCACAACTTTTCACAATTGCTGTGGCAAGCAAGGATCTAGACATCTCTCATTCTTGATCAATGTTCTTCACCTCTTCTGGCAACCGGGAGAAGCCCTCCCGGATGTAGCCAGAAAAACGTTCTTTAACAGAAACATCTGCTAGATCCTGCTAGCACGCCCTCACACAACGTTTGGGTTTACCAGGCTCGTCTAGCATCCGATCCTGCCATCGAAGTTTACTAACTACAAGGTAATAATCGGTTGACAGCTCATCCTCGTTATTCACACGAGGTCCAGAACATAACGTCGCAGATCAGATGAAAAGATTACAAAAGCGATCATTGATATTTGACTAAGAGAATACTGATGCCATGTGCATCTATGGATCTCCTTATGTTCAAACACGGTGTTGCTTATGCACAAATTGTTACGATAATATATTACTACGATTACAACGTTTACAACGATTACATCGATTACAGCGATTACTTCAACGATTGAAGAATTTAAAATTGTCTTGATTATAATAAGTTCTTACAATTTAAAATTTAAAATTGAAATTTAAATCAAATTCCATTGATACCGCAATAAACGAAATATGTTGGTCGGATCCATTATTCAATAACGAATTTTCCGTTTGAAAAATTGATGGAAATTTGAATTCCAGTACAATATCACATTATATGACAAAAATATGACAAGGAAGACCAACAAGCAAGCGAAATACAACAAAACAACAAAGTCGGTTGGGTACGCAGATAATGAAGTGGCATGTGACTCTCACGACTGCACGATATGGACCAAAGTAAGCTTCCCCTCAGACAGTTCTCAAGCAATGACGAGTCGCAATTTCTATTGTGGTTTCTGTGCAGCTCTAGCAATAACAGATTTAAATAAGACTATTAACGACCTACGCTCACTAATCGAAGACACTGATAAACCATTACGATCAGATATCCCTTATACATGTGAAGTATTCGAGCAAGATACAATATCATCAGTAGACAATGAAATCGCCCCGATCAACATAATGGCAACATCTGATACTTCAATATTCCAAAAATCGACCCCTACTCGAGTTTGGACACGAGGACATGCAAGATCGCGAATCGTAAAGGCAACAACCCTTGAAACTTCCTTACCTAACCTTAAATCTGATTTCCTGGATTCGTCAAATCTAGAGAATTCCACCATTTCTTACAAGGGTACACGGAAAAAAACATTCCGTATCACCCAGAAAACACATCCAAGGCCGGAAACAGACACAGAAGCACCACATCACACAGCACTCCCAGCTTTTTATTGTCATCAAACAACCCATAGTCTATATAAAATGGATGAAACACTCAAACAAATGATAAATCATACCAATTCTACTGTAAACAACGCTGATAACCCCAATATACCTATTCTATCAGAGCCTAAACGACATAAACGCCGAACATTCGATCGGGATAAATGTTTCATCATTGTAAATTTAAACGAATCACCGAGTCCAAACAATCTCATCCGAATTAAACATGATGTTGATTCAGTAAAGCAAGTTCTTTCAACTGTTCTCCCAACATAAATATCAGTCAAACAAAATAGACAGGTAATACACCTCTTTCGCATTATTATTAGTATACAACAGCCGATGAGCGGTGGCTCGTTTGGCTGGATCTCAATGTAAAAAAAGTACAATGTCAGTAAAAAAAATGCAAATCAGGTTCGACTTCCTATGATAGCAATACACTGTTCAGCGCACGCCGAAATTCTCGGATGTTCCGGCATTCAATTGCAGATGACGGGAGTCTGTTCCAACTGTTTATTACTCGATCTCTGATATCCTGATAGTGTCGATGGACTTTTCTACGATGTTTGAGCGTTAGCCGATGTCCACGTAATTTCTCGGAGTTGCGTAGGCAAAACATGAAGTTGAGGGGATGAGTGGGCGATAAAATTGCCCTCCATACCAGCATAAGATCAGCTTTTACCAAACTTTCACAAACCGTTGAAACACCTAGGATTTCTAACTTCTGGTCAAACGGCAGGTCTTTGACAGTGGGAACAAGACGGGTAGCCGACCGGAGAATTGATTCGTAAGCCACAATGTTCTTGCACAGATGTGGATACGCTGCGGGAGATGCGTATAGCATTCGAGATTCGATGAGGGCTTTGTATATTTTTCTGAAGCTACATGCCTCTAGTGATCCAAAAGATCGCTTAATGATGCCAATAGTACGACGGCAATTGGCCGAAACTTTATTTACGTGAGCGCTCATATCGAGCGTATTAAGCGTAGATACCCCTAAATCATCGATTTTATCTGTAGAATCAATCGACATGTTTCCAATTTTATAAGAGCAACGAATGTCTGGGGAGCCGATCCGCATATGTCTACATTTAGTCGCATTTATCATCAGCCCATTAGATATACACCATTTATTTATGGAATCCAGGTCTTTTTGAAGAGCGCTAACATCGGAATCATCAATGATTCGCCTCCAAACCTTAATATCATCTGCGTAGGTAACACATTCCGACGTTAAGTTGTTTGTAATATCATTTACATATATATATTAAAGAGAGTCGGACTAATGGCCGATCCCTGCGGGACGCCTGTCGTCATCATTGAGTAACCAGAAAGATAATGGCTTATGCGTACTGCAAACGAGCGATTGCATACGAATGATTGAATCCAGCGTATCAAAGAGCCCCGTACACCAATGTTAGATAATTTGTTTACTAGCAAATTGGGAATAACTGTAACGAATGCTTTCGATAAGTCTATAAATATCACATCTACTTTGGAACCACTCCTCGTCGAATCCACCCAGCTTGCTCTCGCTTTTACAAGGTTCGTTACCGTTGAGCGATTTGGCCTAAATCCATGCTGACTGGGGCTGAGGCAATTGTTAGCTTCAACGAAAGCGCTAAGGTGACGAAGAATCAATTTTTCTAATACCTTACAAGCTACAGATGTGAGACTGATGGGACGGTAGTTGGAAACCTGGGATTTATCCCCTTTCTTGAAAATTGGACGTACAATAGCCTTAGTCCAATCAGATGGTAGATAACCTGTGTTTAGTGAACTTCTAAAAATAGAAACTAAGGGAACGTATATTGCATGGGCCAATTCCTTTAAGAGTATTGGAGGTATATTGTCAGGATCTGACGCGGCGTTGCGGGGTAATTTAAGTAGCTCGTGCAGTACCTCTTCATCGCTAAATTCAATGTTAGATATGACTACTCTAGGTAGAAGTACATTGTGTTTAGTTTGGATTATACCATCGGGGATCGACACTCTATCTTCTTTGATAGCGAAATAGTCCATAAAATGGGCAGCTACATCAGTTGGGGAGGTCAAGATTGACCCATTGTCGGCCACTAGGTATGAACAATCTGTCGAGTGTATAGGACGTGGAAGTATGCTTTTGAAAGCCACCCAAGGATTGTTATGAGTGGAGCGGCATATATTTGAAATGAAACTGCGTTTTTTCTGTTTTTTTTTTCAGAATAGAAACCGTATTCCTGCAATGACGGTAGTGTTCAAAAGAAAGTTCCCCTTTTTTGTACGCATGGAAACATCTATCACGGTGTTTGATTAGAGCAAGCAATTCCGCATCTAACCATTTCGGATGTAGTTTTCGTGTACGATTCTGACGTATCGGAGCAAAATAGTCGAGAACACAATGTAATGTGGTCTTAAAGTGATCCCAAGCTTCTTGAATGCCTGCTTTCGATGGGTCGGGCCAATACATACAGGAAATTATACTGCGCACGACATCATAGTCGATCTTAAAAGGATTCGACGTTTTAACCGTTTCGACATATGGTCCGGGTGCGTTAAATTCTATTGAGATGGTAGAGTGATCGCTTGATCCTAGCGGAGGTCCGTATTTGACGTTTTTTATCAGATACGTTTCACCCGAAAAGCAGAGGTCAAGAATTGAGGAGTTATTACCCCTGTGACGAGTATCCCTGTGAACATGTTGGACTAAATGTAGATCATTTATCGTGTTTAAAAGCAGTAATGATTCGGGATCACATCCAGGAAGAGGAACGTAATCTATCCAATCAATTCGCGGCATGTTAAAGTCTCCTAATAAATAACTTTTTGACCCTTGAATGTATTTTCAGTTATTGAGGATATAATCGACCGGGTTGGAGCGAATGGGGGGCGATAGAAGACACCTAGAGATAAAAATATGTTTTTATGGTCTGTTACAGAAACCCAAGCGTATTCACAAAGACTTGATTCATCGCACTCAATTGACATAACACGAGTTGTAAGAACTTCTCTAGCATATATGATCACTCCGCCACCACGGCAAATTTGCCGATCTGCTCGGATTATGGCGTACCCATTGATGGAAATTTCTGAATCTATGATGTGTGGTTTTAACCACGACTGTAAAAACAAGTATTTCAAATGAGGTGATGTTAACCAGAGTGAGAACTTCGTCCATTTTATTGATGAGACTTAAGACATTCGAATATAAGACCCGGAAGGCATGTGTGGAGTGTACTGGGTCGGAATACTCGTATCTCTTTTCGACATTTACTGTCACTTCTTGGGTAGTTTCGTTGCAACACAAAGACTTCGCAGCTCCCCGATGTTTCCACTGTTGCCAATGGAACGGATTCAGAAACGAGTTGAAGTCCTGCGTCGCACTACACGAAAATTTATGACGGTGAGGTTACTTTCGCCGTTAGCTACTCTGTTACTAAGTTCGCTCTTTACTTGTTTCAGTCGAGTTCTTTCTCGATCGAAAGATCTCTGCGAAGGATCAATCCAGTACCTGCAAGATGATAACCGTATTTTAAAGCTAATGTACACATATCGGGCGTTGCTAATATGACCTTTAGAAGGCGTGGACTGTTATCTGATATTATTTTCCTGTCTATAAAGGTGGAGAACTCTGAATTGCTGCAGCTCAGTAGGGGAACAGGTGTGTAATAGCTCAGAGAAGAAGGATTGTACAGCTTTGACGTTATGTTGTACACGTAAATGATTGTTAGTAGCAGATGATTCCCTTATATTAGCTATGATTAGACACTGTGATCTATCATAGTGTCTAATCATAGACACTATGTGTAATGTCTAATCATTACACTATGTCTAATCTATATTGTTTCTTTAGGAAGAAACAAGATGGTACCAAACCAAGGTTCTTGAAAGTTGTTGTTGATAGGCCCGAGACTAGTAAGCAAATCATCAAGAATTCCTTTGAGTTAAGGGGATCCAGTATCAGACTTCTACCTGACCTCAGCACTGAAGATAGAAACAGATTGAAATCTGCAAGGAACGAGCTTCAACAAAGAATTCAAAACGGTGAAAAAAATCTAATTGTGAAAAATTTTCAAGTTGTGCGGCGAAGGGTAAATACGCGATTCAGCCTCGGAATCCGTCTAACCGTTCCATCGATACTCTCCGCCGCACAGATTCGTGCATCCAACACGTAAACATCAATCCCATTTCAACACCAACAGCGACACCTCACCACTGCCGTTACTCTAAAAATAATATTTCCGTCATGTACTCCAACTGTTTAAGCATTACAACAAATTTGACGAAATATTGTGTCTCGTTAATTCAATGAACCCAAACATCATAGCATTGAGCGAAACCTGGCTTAACAACGATATATCTGATAATGAAATCTCAATCTCAGACTACTTTGTTATACGATCGGATCGAACCGCCTCAAAAGGAGGTGGAGTTATATTATACATCAAGCAACCGTTAACCATCATCGAGCACAGCATTGTATTAGATGATTCATACAACGAATATCTGTGGGCAACAGTATCTTCTCTTGAGAGACATAATCTAAAAATCGGTTTATTTTACCGCTCTCCGCGCACCGCAACTGAAAAGATTGTCATCTCTTTACGACATCACCTAACAAGCTTATCACCGATCATTATCCAAGGAGACTTCAATATGCCTCATGTCAATTATAAAAATAGGATTTATTTTCACGTGACAAATGCGTGCCAGCGCACGCTTACATGACCACAACAAAACAAAACTGTGAATCAGGTATCGAGAAGGTGTGAACAGAGGAGGTGTTTGAATGTGATAAAGGAGGGAGCGCGGCTCCCTCCTTGAGGAGGGAGCGCGGCTCCCTCCTTGAGGAGGGAGCGCGGCTCCCTCCTTGAGGAGGGAGCAACGTTCACACCTTCTCCGTAAACTGTGTGAACGGAGAAGATGTGAACGGACGTCGAGAGGGAGTTGATTCCAGGCGAGTGAGGCGGCGACGAGGAAGGATCGGAGACCGTAGATGTTGGAGTAATTAGGAACGTGGAGTAAGAGGGTATGACAGGAACGAAGCGATAGCGAGGTGGGGCGAGTATCGTCTAAGAAAGGAAGGTTGATGAACGATGGGGAGCCAACAGCGATGAGACGAAAAGTTACGAGAAGACGGCGGAGTTAGATGCGGATGTAGATGGTAGGCCAGGAGAGTTGGGCAAGACATGTGGATGTGTGGTCAAAGCGAAGGAGACGAAAGAGCACTCGAACGACGGAGTTAATTATTCGTTGTAGGGGTAGGATGATGGATTTTGCATAATTGGCGAAAAGGTTAAGGCAGTAATCGATTTTAGGGAAAAGAAGCGATGAAAGAAGAGACATACAAGATCGGAAGTCGATAAGGCAGCGGATACGGCAGATGTCACGGAGAATTAAGTTAGACGAGCGGTCCTTGTCACGAACTAAGGGTTTTTGAGAAAGGTGATCATCGAAATGGAAGCCTAAGAAAGTGAGATTGTGTACTACGAAGATGATAGATGAAGCAAAAGATACAATGGGAGGAGATATGTTTGGTTTACGGGGGAGGATCCACATTATTTTAGACTTGTCGGGGTTTAGAACGAGATGGATATTGGAGAGACGTTTGTAGATAGAAGAAAGACAGATGGAGGCAGAATTACCGATATCGTGTATGCGATGTGCGGGTGCATGAGCATATATGAGGATGTCATCTGCGTATTGCATGACGTTAAAGGAGTAAGGTCTGATAAACGGAAAGAGATCGCTAAGCAGAAGAGAGAAAATCAGGGGACCTAGGACTGAACCTTGTGGGACCCCGCAAAAAATAGGGATGGGATTTGTGTCTGTCATTGTACAGCGATCCAGTTCAGCATATTAAACTTGCTTCTCCAATTAATCGTAGTGACAACCGGTGATGGTTGTTACCTTGTCAGTAAAATGTATATAATCAGCATCAGCTAAGATGTGTTTATACGTAGAGATGACCGTAATCTAATTAACTAGTTCCTATCCACGATTTCGTTGCCAAACCCATATTTATATGATGTTAACCTCAGTTTGGAGTTCATATGGAGCAATTTGTTTAAAACAAGATTAATTTTTACTTTGCAAATGCGTACCTGCTAACGCTTACATGACCACGACAACAACAAAAATCTAAACCATGTGTTGCGAAGGTGGAAATGAAGAAGGTATTTGAATGTAATAAACGAGGTAGCGCCGCGGACGTCAAGTGAAAGCTGATTCCAGGCGAGTGGGGCGGCGACGAGGAAGGGTTGGAGATCGTAGTAGTTAGAGTAATTGGGAACGCAGATTATTCCTGTCAGTTCCAGGAATAATCTGGAACTGACAGGAATAATCTGGAACTGACAGGAATAATCTGGAACTGACAGGAATAATCTGGAACGGACAGGAATAAACTGGAACTGACAGAAATAATATGGAACTGACAGTAATAATCTGGAACGGACAGGAATAATCTGGAAAATTATGTTAATATTATATCAATGTCAATTATATCAATGTTAATTGATAGATGATCGATGTTGTGAGATGAAAAAAATATGGGTTATCATATCGATTTTTTTAGGAAAAAATATTTTTAAGTTCAAAAAATTGAACATTTTCTCTGAAGCGTAATATACGTCGTATCGAGCTAAAGCTTATATGTGGTGTAGATACATAATGTGCTATCATTGTATGATAATTTTTAACTAATCCGAACGCTTGCTTGAAAAATATTCAAATTTTAATTTTTTTGAAAAAAAAATTAATTTTAATTTCAAACTTTACCTACACTATGCTGCAAAAAATGAAAGATGTTGTTTAAATGTCTAATATATGTCTTTCGTTTTTTATATTTTTTCTTGCCTAGTTGTGTCCGCCTTTCGGAAATGTTACCCATTCTACTATGAGTGCACTCTCAGTTCTCCGGTCAATTGTTCTCGATACTTTTAATAAGCATTCATCTTTGTATAGTATTTTTGTTGATTTTGCGAAAGCGTTCGACTCGATTGATAGAACCTTGCTATTAACCAAGCTTCATGAGAGAGTAATTGTTCATGGAGACTTTCTATTTCTTCTCGAAAGAATATTGCGTCCGAGTTCTATGCGCATTTACGACGGAGTTAATTATTCGGGTCCTTTGACTGCTAATCGTGGAGTCCAGCAAGGAGATCATCTCAGCCCGCTGTTATTTTCCTTCTTCTTGGTGGATCTCCCATATCGCGTTCGTTTCGACCACCCAATGTAGTGCAAATTTTATATGCTGATGATCTTGCCTTAGTAACGTTGGATATATGCTCAGTGCAATCAGCCATTACAGCTCTCGTTGAGTTTTGCCTGACAAATAAAATAGTGACAACACTTTCAAAACGAAAATTATAAAATTTCGGCGAGGTGGGCCTCGCTGTCGTAATGATGTGCTCTTTCTGAATGTAACATCGATAGAATTTGTTAATTCCTATCGATATCTAGGCTTTGAGCTCTCATCTCGGTGGTCCTTCAGAAGCCACTTATTGCGCCAATCGGGGAAAGTTGTAGCGTTAGCTTATACGGCATCGAAGCTTGGTCTTATGTCCTTCGAAGGCGCGATCAAATACTTTGATGTGATGTTGCTTCCTATTCTGAGTTACGGGATTCGATGCTTTTGGTCGGATTTGACCTTAGGAGATTTTCAGATAATTGGTAAATGTTTTTGGCGCTACTTAAAAAGGATATTAGGAGTATCATCGAAGTGTTCTACTACAGCTGTTACGGTTCTTAGTAGATCAATACCACTCTCGGTCAAACTTTGCAATCGATTTCGCCTTGGTGAAACCACAGCGTATTTGGCAGCCCGACTGCTATTCGATAACAAAATATATAGCCTAGATCCAGATATCTTTTTGGCGCCTGTTTATACTCAATCAGCTTGGAGAAATCCAAGATACCAAAAGCGTCCGCTGGATTGGCGTTTATCTTTAGACGGCTACCACGCCAAATTTTGTTCAATTCGACTCCCTTTTCACTCTCGCTCGACTCACTGTCGCTGTCGATTTTGCTCAAAAGAGTGTTCAGCTCTTTTGCATGCTTTCGCATGCCCCGTATTATCTTCGTGGTCTTTAGAACAAGTCGACAAAGGAGGACTAGGAAATCGCCTAACTTTGATTGATACTTAACATTTTTCTTGCGCACCGTTACACTCATGGCCCGATTTCAGACTTCAGAATTCATCTATAACAACGTACGCTAAATGTTCAGACGCCGGATTTCTGATTTCAAGTAATTGATTTTATTTATTGTATTTTTAATTTTGCCCAGCCGAAAGGCGAAATGGGAAATAAATCGCCGCATTATTATTTATAATAATAGTCGTGACGAAGAGGCACGACTAGATATTTCATGCAATGGACTTTTTGGCGATAGGACGGAGCGTACTTTAATCGATGCCTGCATTTTTAATGCGTTCGCTCCGTCCAACTATTCAAGGAATCCTTAGTCATGTTTTGAATATCACGAATGTCGTAAAAAAAGTAAATATCTTGAACGAGTCACAGAAGTCGAACGGGCATCCTTTATTCCTGCCATACTTTCAAACTCTGGTGGCGCTGGCAAACAAACTGAGTCTTTTAAAACGGATTATAAGACTCAAGTCAAAGAAAAGAGAGACAAGATATTCAGACGTTATTTCAACATTGCGTTCAAAAATAGGCATTTGACTTGCAAGAATGGTATCAAGATGCATTAGAGGATCTAGATCTGCCTTTCATCGCCCGGAAGGAATTTCATCAAGTCCGCTCGCCATCGTACAATGACTGTATTTTATCTAATTGATTCTAGCCCTGCGTGACAGATTGTTTTTTACGCTGATTGATTCTTTTTCTTTTTCTTTCTTGTAATAAATAATTGTCCCATTAAAAAATATTTATTTATTGACCGCCAAAAGAGCAAAGCTCAAAACACGGGCATAACAGTAAAAAAGAGAAATAAAAAATAGTCAACAAAATAGCTGAAACAAGTCAGGATTCAAGGCGTTATTCAGCACGAAGATAATTCTTAAATTCTAATACATGTGTGGCCTTAACAACAGTAGATGGTAATTTATTCCAATGTTTGACAATTCGATGTTTTATGTCACCTCGGTTCCGCTTCGGTCCCAGTTTGTGTACCAATTTAAGCTTGTGTCCTCGTAGATTTTCATCAGCAGAAAGTGTAAATAGAGGGTTTAAAACGTGCTTAGAAGAGTGCAGTGTCCTCCACACTAACATTAAATCTGCTTTAATTAAGGACGTCTCAACATCGAATATGCCTAGAACGTCTAGTCTCTGAGGATAGGGAATATTTCGAATAGAAGCCGTATGACTAGCTTTAGGAAGAATACCCTCAAGTAAACGCAAATCACCCTTAGATTGCGAAAAGACTGCTGATGAAGCATATAGCACATGAGAAAGGACAATCGAGGGGAACAGCAGCCTAAATGAGTCAACATCTATTGAACCTAGCGTTCCTCGTAGTAGCCCTAGGATGCGTTGACATTTGCTTACAATATATCTTACATGAGGACCCGATGACAGATTATTAGATAATATAATACCGAGATCCTTGACTTGATCAACATTCTTAATGGTAGCACCGCCTAAAGTGTACGAGCCGGAGTACATCAACTGACCTAAATGCATGTGATATGTCTGTTCTATGTTAATAGTAAGATCATATGAGTTGCACCACGAGTGTATGAAATCTATTTCCTTCTGAAGCCGGTTATGATCTGAAAGATCCCGAATACCATTCCAAATTTTGATATCATCGGCGTACATCGAAAATGAGCAATTGACATGACCTACGTCATTGACATATATGTTGAACAGAGTAGGACTTATGACTGAACCTTGAGATACACCACTCGACATTGTTCGCTAACGTGATAAAGTGTTTTTAACTTTCACCGCAAATAACCTATCTTGGAGGAAACAATTTAACTATCGAAGGATACTACCTCTAATGCCCACATCAAATAATTTACTAATTAAAATGGTATGATTAAGATTATCGAAGGTTTTTGATAAATCAAAAAACAGAATATAAATTCCATGTCCAACCTTCAAGGAATCGCACCAGCTAGCCCGTGCACTAACTAAATTAGTAGTAGTGGACCACCCATGTCGGAAACCATGTTGATGAACATTTAAAATACAATATTTTTTTATGTATGATGTCAGAGAGCGCAAAATTAGCTTTTTCAGAATCTTCCATGCCTCACAAGTCAGGCTCACTGGTCTATATTTCCCGGCAGCAGATCTTGAACCTTTTTTGAAAATGGGCTTAATGGTGGCTTTTTCCCACTCAAAAAGTAAAAGTCCTGAATCTATGGAGCAACGGTAAATAAGCCAAAGCGGAAAGCATAGTGCTGATGCAGTCTCGCGCAATACGATCGATGGTATATTATCAGGACCACTAATAGACGAAGGTTTTGATTTTTTATGCTCATGAAATACATCCAGAACAAAGAATTCGACACTGGGTAATATAGGGTGATATATAATATCAGATGAAAGTAACTGATCGCTATCATTTGAAGGACTCGATACGTTAGGAAGTTGATTGTGATCTGCAAATGCTTCTGCAATTTCACTCGCATTATTGATAGAATTTCCCTCGGAGTTTATTAAGCTAAACGAATCCCATTGAGAACATCTCTGACCACGAATAAAACTAAATATATTTCGAGAATTCTGATTAAAGGACTTACACATGCTAGTAATATAGGTATGACGTTTACTTCGTTTAATCGAAGTGACTCTATTTCCAATAACCTTGTATGAGGAGAAAGATCTAATACCCCGTTTGAAATCCAGGAATGCGCGATCTCGTTTTACTAGAAGAGGTCGTAGGGACGCATCCACCCATACAGGATGCTTCAGTCTCTTTCGAATAGAGCATACAGGTGTATGTGCCAATAATATTGAGAGTAAAGTATTTCAGAAAAAAATCCCATGCTGGCTGTATTCTAAAAATATAAGGGTTTGGCCATTGAATATTTGAGAGAAGAGTTATAATAGTGGAATAATCGGCTTTTTTGAAATTCGGAAATTTATTACAATTAGAAGATACCTTGAGATCAAGGTTAATAAGAAAATCGATGGTAGCATGATCACTTGAACCGATTGGAGGACCGTACTTGATATTCCCGATAGCATTCTCCTTGACAGTAAAACAAATGTCGAACAAAGAAGACTTATCCTTCCTATATCGCGTATGCTCATGGACATGCTGAAATAAATTTAAAGTATTAAAAACTTCTAAGAGTTCACAAAAACCATGATCACATCTACTAATGGGAACATAATCCTTCCAGTTTACTTTTGGCATATTAAAGTCTCCTACGATAACCAAATCTCCCTCTTTAGACATTTTTACATGACTAAGCAGAAAGGATTGAATAGAGGCAGTTGACGAACACGGAGGTCGGTAAAATATACCGATCGTTAGGTTCCTAATTCCTTGATCAATAGATACCCACAAATAATCACATTCAGACGAAGAATTACTAGATTCGACTATTTTTACAGATAATGAGTCTCTTATATAAAGGACACCACCACCACCCCTGCGTCATTGTCTATCCCTACGAATGAGAGTATATCCCTCGATACTTATTTCAGAATCAAGTATGTTTATACTTAGCCAGGTCTCAGTGAGAGCTATTATATTGTAACGCGTCTTCGACAAACGCACCGTCAATTCATCTCATTTATGGTAAATGCTAAGTATGTTTGTATAAAGTATGCGCAAATTGAGGAAGATGTTCGTAGACTGAACTACGTCGGGAACAACCCCGTAGTAACGGAGGTATAATTTTTCGGATTAAAAATCTAGAGGGAGCTTATAGGTGGTGCGACACAGAGTAGACGAAGAGCATCCTTGCTCATTTCTGAAGGTTTGGAACGGATCCAAAAACGTGTAGAGATTCTGCGCCGCCCTACTCGAAAATTTTTAATAATCAAATTACTTTCACCGTTCGCTTTACAATCCTTAAGTTCAGTGAGTGCCGCTTTCTGTAATTATCTTTCCTCTGGTAAGAGATCTTTTCTAATAAAGATGTTGGTCCCTGCTAGACGAAACCCGTTCGTAGAGCTAAGGAACACATTGGTGCATGTCTGGAGTAAATACGAAAATAATATTTCAATGGCTTTACTGTCATGACGTACACGTTCATTGTTGTCCGATGAAGATGACTTTATCACATTTCAAATTATTAGACAAAGTGATCGGTCAACAATTTTTGATCTAGACCTGTGAGGATTAGAAGAGCTAGCATCTGAACCCGAAGAGGAGCATGCATGATTTGATGTTGGTATACTTAGACAGATTGAGTTATCACCATTGGTAAAATATACTGCATTATTCATTGGCGTATTGTTTAGATGGTCGATTTTGCTTCCACAGAGGGAGATATGAAGTTCAGATATTGATGTCGAAGGCGCATGATTAATTTATTTTTCCGCGAAAGGAAACTCAGGGTTGTCCGTGATGTCCTCGACAGAGACTGCATAATTATCGCATAGTCATAATGGTTTTACTTGATAATTCATATCGTTTGAATAAATGATATTGCTAAACAAGCGACTACTGGTACCTTCACACGATTTCGTCATATGACTGTTTCTATTACAGGTACTAGAGACTAATAGCTGGTCAGCATGTGACTAATCCACAATGACGGTGGAAGTTTGCTGAGAATGATTGCAATTTGTGGCCAACTGTAGTAATTCGGAAGCACGGAATCCACAGAGAAATTCTTATGAAAATATGTGCTTAGATCGGCTTGACGGCACCGCGACGGTTGTCCATACATCGCATCCAGATTTACTACACGCAACCTCGTGTCGTTCGTAGGCAGGATCAGCGTTCACTGAATCAGAACTACACTTAGCACTATTGTTGTGTGTTTGTTTCTTAGCTCTCGTCTTATTTGTCTTTGCCATTTTTGAATGTTTATTAGATTGTATGTAGTTATGTATGAATATTAGATCTCAAATGTTAGTAGTTGTTGTTAAAAATAGTTTGATATTGTGTTCATGTATTAATTTGATATTAATACAGATTTTTCTTGACTCCTCTTCTAACTCTACATCTCACTGGAAAATATTAACCTCAATTCTTTCAAGATCACCTACCCCATGTAACATAAATCCTGATGAATTTTCTTCTTATCTACAATCTAAGCTATATAATTTACTTTCTCTTTTTTACCCATGTATCCTCTCTTCTCTTTGAATACTTCCATCCCAGAGCTATTCCACATTCTTCCCGTTTTGTCTGATGAAGTTTCTTCGGTTCTTCTGTCATTACCTGATAAAAAATTGGTTATCTAATAAAACTTAATAAATTTATTACCAATTAATTTATTACCTAATCAAACTTTGGTTATCGTAGGAGACTTTAATATGCCAAAAATTAACTGGAAGGATTATGTTCCCATTAGTGGATGTGATCATGGTTCTTCTGAACTCTTAGAAGTTTTTAATACTTTAAACTTATTTCAGCATGTCCATGAGCATACGCGATATAGGAAGGATAAGTCTTCTTTGTTGACATTTTTAAGATCATGAATACGAAACGCAGGTGCATGATAATAGATAATAATGTCATCATCATATTACACAACATGGAAGTTAAATGTATGAGAGATCGTAGGCAAGTCACCGAGAAAAATAAAGAAAGCAAATGACCTAATACGGAGTCTTGTGGAACACCGAACGTGATGGAAGAATGATGCGAAAGCGAAGAGTTAGAACATACGCAGAATTTACGATTTGATAGATATGAAATTAGTCAAGCTACAGTAGGTAAAGAGAAGTTATAATCATGACGATGGCGATGGAGAATAATCGAATGATCGACGCTGTCAAAAACAGCTGATAGACCATAAGAAACTACAACACTACATGATTTTTGATCGCGAGTTCAAAAATCATGATCTAGCGATCATGGTAGGGAAGTATTCAAAGAGAAGAGAGGATACAAGGGGCATATGAGTAGAGGAGAAAGTAAATTATATAGCTTAGATTGTAGATAAGAAGAAAATTCATCAGGATTTATGTTACATGGGGTAGGTGATCTTGAAAGAATTGAGTTTAATATTTTCCAGTGATATGTAGAGTTGGAAGAGGAGTCAAGTTGATTTCGCCATTAGAGAGTAAGTTTAGTACGCATAAGAATGAGATGGGAACTGTGGAGAGAAAGATAGGAAGGACGGAGATTCGGAGTGCGTGAGCTTGGAGAACGTTTAAGAAAGTGATAAACACACGAAAAGTGTGACGGAGTCGACGCTTAGAAAGACTACAGTCTGAATCGAACCAGGAAGCATGGCGCAACCGCTGAAAACTTCGTGGTCGAATAGACGGAATGTTATTAAGGATGTTCGTAAGTTCAGAATCAAATAGAATGAAGAGATCATCGGGAGGGAGATGGTAAAGAGGAAGTGAAAAGAGAGAAGAATTGAGTTAGGCTGTGCAGAGAATAGGGGATATCGAAAAGTTTCCAGGATCGACTTTAAGTAGCTAATGTTAGAGGCGGAGAACGAGAATGGGGACGAATAAGAATATGAATGACAAGGAGATAATCGGACAAAACAGGATCAGTAATTGTCAAGGAGGTATATTCATTGAAGCAGTTTGAAACAGAAATAATGTAGAGAGCATCGCCGAAAATATTAGCGGAGTTTGTCGAAAGTAATTTATAGTTAAAATCGGAAAAGGTTAGTTAGAGTAATAGAGTCATAGTCATCCTGGCGATCAAGACGAATGTTAAAATCACCGAGAACAAAATAAGAAGTATAAGACAATGAACAGTGAGAAAAAAGATCTGCAAGCTCGCTAAAGAACATACATGAAGGGGTAGCTGAGCCTGGACGGTATGCAATAACAAGTTCGAGAGGGAAAGAATTTGATGATCTGAAAATTGGCAATTCGAACGAAGTGAAACGGATGTTAGCGTTAATTTTACGAAGAGACCTTGGGTGACGAGCAATGGCAACAATATCGCCATGGTTAGAAGCAATGAGGTGGTAAGAAGTTTAAAACGTTGAGAGCGTACCGAGCGGGCATGTGTACTATGTCGGAAAATAATTTTTAGGAGTAAAAGACTGAAAAGATTGGATTTAGTGTATTTGCTTAAACATATAAAAGATACAGGAGCGATACTATTGAAAAAGGATTCATTATCACAAGGAAAAATGGTTGCTCGAATAGAGCTGAAAGCAGATACATCATCGAGGCGAGATTGCGGAGAAACAGATTCGAAAGCTTTACGTTAGATTTGATAATACAGCGATCCCGCGAAAAATAACGATTACGTTGAAGTGGTGGACGGACAGAGCTGGTAGGAGTAGAGGCAGCAGAGCAGGTAGAAGTAGGAATGGCAGGGGTGCTCAATGGAGACTTAAGATAAGTTGGAGCATTGTGACAGGAGTGGAGTGTTGAATCGGTTGATCGGAGATGTCACTAAAGATGATTTTGACAGAAGGATGTAAGGTGAGGTAAAGTAAGGAGTACGAGAGGATAAGAATGACGTATAAGAATGACGCATTTAAATTTATATGACGTATAAATTTAAATATTTCTTATTACATTGACTAGAATAAATGAAAATATTTACAAAAGATATTTTTTAGGGGCAAAAGATAAATTAGGTTTAAATAAGAGCGTATCGAGTATCGCTGTAACAATGAATTCAACCAGTGTTCGATGTGCAATTCCACATTTTGATGCAATGTAATTAAAAATTATTATTTTTCTTATCCTTTCACTATAGGTTAATATCGATATTAAAATAATTATAGATTTTATATTTTACGCATAAATCGATGTTTTTTGTTTTGTCCGTCAAGTTAGTTTTGTTGTGTTGACTGTTGTCCAGCTTTATGGCCAAACTTATCCTGCTGCGGGGCTTGTGTTATACTGTCAGATACACGTTCTTCGTACTGTTATTAGCACAATTGGATTTCTTCCAGCATTCTGATCACGTAGCAGATCGTCGTATTTCGATTTTTGTCGTTCTATGACATTAAAAAATGAGAAGTGTTTGTAGAATCCGTGAATGCGCTATTTAAGCTAACTACTCTTATAATTGTAATATCTATTTTCTCATTGTTGAACGATATTAAATTTAAAAATAATGTTTCTTAATTAATATAAATAAAGCCTCTTTATAAAAATGCAAGAACTGTATGTTGTAAATTATTAACCCTTGATGGTTCTGTATTTGTCTGTCGATGCTTTGGACAAATCTACAAATCAAACTAAACGAATTCAGCGTTCATTGGATAAAATGTATATCGTTTGGTGTATCAAGTCTGCCGACTACGAAATTAAAATAAAATTTAAACAGGTTGTTTCGTAAAATAATAAAGCATGATGTTGTTCAGATGCATTGCTAATTAAAATAATCCATTACGGTTGGATTTAAATATGATTTCTGAATGGAGTTGTCACTAGTATTTGTCTAAATCTTAATAAGTGTGTTCACTCCGGTATGGTAAGTGTATAGTGAACTTTCGGCATTATTTTAGCTTACAAGTTACTATCCGCAAAGGGCTGTTTCAACTGTTCACAAATTTTGTTTTCAAAACATTAAATATCAAAATAGATCCACGCATCCAAACCGGAATTGACAATCCACTTCAACAGCAGCTTTTTGAAGTGGCGATAGCTAGCAGCACTGAAAGGTAATCAGGTAACAAATTCAAAATATTCAATAAGCGGTGGGAAAGCCTACTCACACTCCTGACTTTACCGTGGGCGAATTTCAACAGTGCGAGAGAGTGACCTCTTCGACTCGAATTGCGTAATTGTATACAAGATGATGGGAAATCTTTCGTTCTATAAACCAAGAGCCACGTCGCTGCGATGTCTAAATATAGTAATCTTTGAGCCGTTGAAGGCACTATCAAACAAGCTAGACGCTTAGCGTAAGAATAATTTGGGTCAATATAAAGTTAGCTTCTTCCACGCTGGATATACATTGCTTTACCATAGATTGCTTTACTTCATCGCTTTACCATAGATATAATCGGTATGATAATAATCGGTAAAATCAGAATAGGTTGTTTACTATATTGCTTTACCATAGATATAATCGGTATTCGATCGAGTCTTGAGGGCAGCCGTACCATTTCAAGTGAGAAGTAAGATGTGATAATGTAATTGAGAACGAGGATACGAGAGTCTCAGCTATATCAGTTTCATCTGTAACCAGGCCGTTCTCTGAGTGCACATGTTTGATTGCGGCGGTATTAAAGGTTCTGTTTCGCCGAGCATAGGACCAAAATAGCTTGAGGCTGCAATTTACTTTTTCGATAATTGCTGATTCGAATCTCTCGCGTTTGGATATCTTCATCGGAGTACAAACGTTTCTAAAAACGTCTATAAATGTTGATGTGCTGGTGGGGCGAAATAACTTCTACAGACAATTTCGTATACTCAACATCAGTTTCAGGTTCCGATCGAACCATTCAGGATGTTTAGTATTTGGCGAGATGACACGCCTAGGGGCAAATACATCGGATTATTACATGCTCGTGAAGATTGGGTTGGAGATGTTGCTAACGGGTACTGTATCGACGTAATATTTCTTGACTTTAGTCGGGCTTTTGATAGGATGCCCCACAAAATGCTAATTTCCACCCTTGAGTCTTATAAAGTCAATCGCTACATTATAAGCTGGATTCAAGATTTTCTTAAAGATAGATCCTTTGCTGTTCGTGTAGATCAATGCCTATCGTCTTATCGTCCTATCACCTCAGGAGTACCACAGGGATCAGTCTTAGGACCTTTGTTGTTTAACATATTTATAAATCAGCTACTAGATTAAATTGAGGTTTGTAGTGTTTTAGCTTTTGCCGACGATATAAAGGTATGGAAATTGATTAAAACCAACAAGGATCGAAATGACTTTCAAAATATCCTAAACATTGTTTATCGATGGTCTTTAAACACTGGAATTTCATTGAATATTAAAAAGTGTGCACATATGAGATTAGGTCATAGCAATGTGAGTCAAGAATAATTTATTGGCGATGAGTTTGTTGTTTCCACAACAAAAAGTATTGGTTATTAAAGAAAAAGTATTGGTTATTAAAGTTCTTACAATTATTCCTGTCAGTTCCGCTCGCTACGCTCGCAGATTGTGCTCAATCTATCGAAAAAGGTCATGCTTAAAAAAGCGCGATCTCAGATCCCTGTTCCTGATCAAGAATATTCCACATCAGAATGCAATGATGGTTATACCAGCTTTGAAGTTGGATGCGATTCCAAAGATTGCGATGTATGGACACTTGTTCGTGTTAAAATATCCGACCACTCGGTGTATAAACGTAAACATTTCACTTGCGGTTTTTGTACATCAGTACGACTACTACAGTTATCCTGCTCATCTACTCCTGTATCACACACGACCACTCAAACCAATGCTGTTTTAGATGTTTCCCTCGCATCAACACCTGACTTCGCATCATATAATCCCATTATTATACCTACTCTCTCAGACACTCCTCGTTCAACTACGTACTAAACTTCCATTAATCTTTCTCATTCTAACAATGCTAACGGTAAAGCTTTTCATCTCGTACCTCCTCTTTCCTATTCCTCCTCCAATCTAAATAAATCTCAAACTTCTTTATTCTCCTCACGTACTCCTTACTCGACGTCCCCTGTTTCACCTCTCAATAATTTACACCCTTCCATCAAAATCATTTCCAGTAACATTTCCGATCAACTGATTCAACACTCCATTCCTGTCACTCATGCCCCAACCTATTTTAATTTTCCTTACTCTACTTCCCACGTAACACTTCCAAATAATTTACATCCTTCATTTAAAATCATATCCAGTCACATCTCTGATCAACCGATTCAACACCCCGCTCCTGTCACACTTACTCCAACCAATATTAATTCTTTATCAAGCACCCCTGTCATTTCCACTTCTATCTGCTCATCTACCTCGACTCCTACCAGCTCTGTCCGTCCACCACTTTCACGAAATCGTTTTCCTTCGCGCGATCGCTGTATAATCATATCAAACTTAAAGCTTTCCGAATCTGCTTCTCCACAATCTCGCCTCGATGATGATGTATCTGCTTTCAGGTATATCCTAGCAACCATTCTTCCTGATGATAACCCATCACTCTTCAATAATATCGCTCCTGTATCCTTTATTCGTTTAAACAAATCCACTAAATCCAATCATCTCAGTTCTCCACTCTTAAAAATTGTTTTCCGACATAGTTCACATGCCTCTTCGGTACTCTCCCAACGTTTTAAACTTCTTACCACTTCATCTACTTGCCGTATCTTTCCTGACCGCTCCCCTTCTGATATTGCCCAGCTCAATTTAGCTCGCATTGAAAAACATCGACGTGAAACAAACGGCGAGTCATCCTTATCTATACGTAAAATCAACGGAAATTTTCACGTTCTTCACACAAGGCCAAAAATTCGATGGCGTCCCATCTCTCCCCCTTGTCTTCTTCGCTAGTCGATCTCGCTCCTAAGCATACTTTTCGTCTTAGTCTATTCAATACTCGCTCCATTCTTCATAAAGCTGATATGCTTCTCGATATCTTCGATCAATTATCTATCGATATTCTCTGCATTACCGAATCCTGGCACACTGACTCCAACGATCTTGCTATTCGTCGTCTATGTCGCTCTGGTTGTTCTCTAGTTGAATCAGCTCGTCAAATTACATCTCATACATCTACTGCGTCTAACCATGGCGGTATTGTTGCCATTGCTCGTCACCCAATGTCTTTACGTAAAATCAACGTTAACATCCGTTACACCTCGTTCGAATTACTCATATGCAGATTATCAACGCCTTTCCCTCTGGAACTTGTGATTGTATACCGTCCAGGTTCAGTTGCCCCATCACGTATCTTCTTTAACGACCTTGCAGATCTAATGTCTCACTGTTCATTGTCTTATACTCCTTCTTTTGTTCTCGGTGACTTTAACATTCGTCTTGATCGCCCGTCTGACTCTGACTCTATCACTTTAACTAATCTTTTTTCTGATTTTAACTATAAATTACTTTCAACAAGCCCAACTCATATTCTCGGCGGTGCTCTCGACATCATTGCTGTTCCTAACTGCTTCAATGACTATACCTCCTTGTCAATTACTGATCCTGGTTTGTCCGATCATTTCCTTGTCACTCTTACTCTTACTCGTCCCCATCCTCCTTCTCCGCCTTTACCATTATCTACACCAAGTCGACCCTGGAAGCTTCTCGATATCCCTATTCTCTGCACAGCCTTACTCAATTCTTCACTCTTTTCACTTCCTCTTAACTATCTCTCTCCCGATGATCTCTGCATTCTGTTTGATTCTGAACTTACGTCGATCCTCAATAACCTTCTACCTAGTCGACTTCGACGTTCCCAGCGCTTGCGCCATGCTCCCTGGTTCGATTCTGACTGTAGTCTTTCTAAGCGTCGACTCCGTCACTCTTTTCGTATGTATAAACGCTTTCTTAAACGTTCACCCAACTCACTCCCTCCAAATCTTCGTGATTCCTACTTTTCTCAACGCCGTTCACATCTCATTCTTATACGTACTAAACGTACTCTCTTTTGGCGAAATCAACTCGAGTCATCTTCCAACTCGAAATCTCATTGGAAAATCTTAAACTCAATTCTTTCACGATCATCTACCCCTTGTAATATAAATCCTGATGAATTTTCTTCTTATCTACAAACTAAGCTATCTAATTTACTTTCCCTACTACCCATAGCCCCCTTGTACCCACTCTTATCTTTAAATACTTCCCTCCCAGAACTATTCCACCTTCTTCCCGTTTCGTCTGATGAAGTTTCTTCGGTTCTGCTGTCATTACCTAATAAAACCTCTCCTTCTGACCCAATTCCCACTCACTTGCTTAAAAATATCTGCTTCTTTATCTTACCCTTCCTAACCACATTGTTCAACTCGTCCATCCGTAGCCGTACATTTCCTTCCATCTGGAAATGCGCCACTGTTCGTCCTCTCATCAAAAAGCAATCTCTCGACTCCTCACTACCATCTTCGTACCGTCCAATCTCACTTCTCCCAACCCTCTCTAAACTCCTTGAGCGTCTCGTTCTTAAGCAAGTTAATACATATCTCTATTCCTCTAACTTATTTCCTCCCTTCCAAGCCGCTTTTCGCTCTAATTACTCTACCGAAATTGCATGTCTTAAAGTTTATAACGACTTACTCATATCGCGCGATCATAAATTATGTAGTGTCATAGTTTCTCTTGATCTATCGTCTGCTTTTGACATTCGTCGATCACTCGATTGATTCTATATCGCCTTCGTCATGAATTATGGCTTCTCTTTACCCACTGTATCATGGTTTTCTTCATATCTATCAAACCGTACATTTCGCGTATATTCTAACTCTTCTCTCTCCCATCCTTCGTCCATTCCGTCCGGTGTTCCACAAGGCTCCGTATTAGGCCCTATACTTTTCTCTCTTCTTCTTGGTGATTTGTCTTCGATTTCTCATAAATTTAACTTCCATGTTATGCAATATGCTGATGACATTCTCATCTATGCTCATGCACCTGTTTATCGTATTCACGATCTTAGTGTTTCCGCTTCGGACTGTCTTGTCTCAATTTCCAATCATCTTTCTTCCCTTCGCCTTTCTCTGAATCCTGATAAATCCAAAATTATGTGGATCCTACCTCGACGCCTCGGCTTCGAACCTCCCTCCGTATCATTAAATTCTACAATTCTTCCTATCGTTGATAATCTCGTTTTCCTAGGCTTCCATTTTGACAACCGACTTTCACTTAAACCTTTCGTTAGAGATAAAGTACGCTCATCTACCTTGATACTCCGCAACCTCCGTCAAGTTCGTAGATTGATCGATTTCCCTTCTTGTATGACTCTCATATCATCTCTCCTTTTTTCTAGACTCGATTATTGTCTTAGTCTATTTTCCAACTCACCTAAATCCACTCTTCTTCCCCTACAACGCATCGTCAACGCAGCTGTCCGAATTCTCCTCCGTCTTCGTCGTTTTGATCATACATCCTACCATCTTGCTTCTCTCGATTTGCCTACAATTTATTGTCGTGTTCAAATTCGTCTTCTTATCGTTGCTTTCCGCCTTGTAACTTTTCATACCCCTTCATTTCTCAACCTTCCTTTTCTTGATAATTCTCGTCCTGTTTACTGTTCTTTGCGTTCCTGTAATTCCCTTCTTTTACATGTCCAAACCACGCAGTCCATTCTGTATCTTGGTATAATTGTTCAAAACAATCTGAAAACACATGCTAACACTGATAGGATTTGTAACGCAGCAAGAAGAATGACCTATATTGTCAAAAATTGCTTTAAAGATTTATCTCCCGTTTGTGTTGTGCGTTTATATAATGCTCTTATAAGACCGATATTAGAATATGTGTCGCCAGTAGTGTTTCCGTGTACGCGTACAGAACTTGATCAATTAGAGCGCATACTTCGACGGTTTACGAAATTATGTCCTCAGGTACGATATCTTCCCTATGAGGCACGAATAAAAAGTTTGAATATGCCGACAGTGCGTGAAAGGTTCCTTCTTTTCGACCTTCTAGCTATGTATCGACTAGTTAATAAAGATGAAAATTTTCCAGCAAATAGAGTTGAACTCAATGAACGGGATGGACGTAGAGGGCACTCGAAAGTACTAGTAGTACATGAGCACGGAAAATACCCTCGTCATTTCCGACTGTCTCATCGAGCGGTGAATATTCGGAATCGTCTTCCAGTTGATGTCGTTGCGGTGCATACAATCAATGAATTTAAATCCAATATAAAGAACTGGATTCGAAATGAGAACGAATGGTGGTTGCTGCAGTACCCATGGTTCTGATATATATACTGAACGATTTCTTTCGATTTTTTCTTGTATTTTTTTGTTTTTTTTATGTGAGCGGTCAAAACAGCTTTATGGCTATGACCATATAGATAAATAATAATAAATAATAATACCTCTAGAAAGAAATCCATAATCATTTCCAATGAAACTTCCTTAGAATGTGTTAATTGAAGTAGATGACGTTGGCAAAAAGATAAAATTTGCTCACCTCGTACTTTTGACCAAACCTGCTTTACAATTGGTGTCGGAAGCGCGGAATTAAAAGCTTGGTTCGACCTGCAATAATAGCACACAGTGGTCAGAACTACCTATCGACGGGAGGTAATCAACTCGAGCGATGTCTTCAAGTTGCTTGGAAAAAACCTAGTCAAGTACAGTATCAGCTGTAGAAGAAATACATGTTGGCTCCTGCACATGCTGTACCAGCAAGATCTCATCAGCAAGAAATGCTGAGATTTCCCTTTCCACTGCGCTACCGTCACCAAATATTGACTGCTGCCAATTTGATCGGGGAAGGTTGAAGTCTCCTAGGAGAACGAAGTGAGAGCTAAGACATCGATTGCAATATTGGCATCATCGCTGTCGGATCCCCATCGTTCATCAATCTTCCTTTCTTAGACGACACTCGCCCCAGCTCTCTATCACTGCGCTCCCGTTATACCCTCTTACTCCAAGTTCCCAATTACCCCGACAACTATGGTCTCCGATCCTTCCTCGTCGCTGCCTCACTCGCCTGGAATCAACTTCCTCTCGACGTCCGCCGCGCTCTCTCCTTTATCACAATCAAATACCTCTTCCGTCCACACCTTCTGAACACATGATTTACATTTTTGTTTTGCTGTTGTCATCTAAGCGTGCGCTGGGACGCATTTGCCACGTTAAAATAAATCATTTTTTATATAGTATATGCCTTTCAGGCCGGTTTACCGTGTACCCTTAGTGAAATGAAGTCTTACGATAATATCCTTAGACGTGGATCTAAGTTATGTACCTCACTAGCTCGCATGTCGTACGCAGAACGTTTCGTAAAGTTAGGTATGTGTTTACCCGCCCTCGCTTACTATATCTAGATTTTATTGCGATGTATAAGATTGAAAGTGTTATGACGAATTCCCTAATTAACGTGTAATTCTTAATAGACAGTTTTAACATGGTTATAGTTTGTCTTAGAACTTCTGATCAATGCAGCTTTCGAACTACATATCCAAGAATCTTACAGATTTTACTTTACTTTTTTGAAATGTACATTTTACTGTAGTTACATCCTTAGTCCCGAATTTAAGTTATGTGTCACACTAGCTCACATATGATATATGCAGAGCATCTCGTGGAGTTAGATATGTGTTTTACCCGACCTACTAAACTAAATCTAGACTTGATTGCGACGTATAAAATTGTCAACTGCTATGACGGATTTCCTAATGAACCTGTAATTCTTAATAGACGCAGTTGTCGACGTTGTCATAGTTGTTATTTTATAGACTAAGGTCATGGGAAATGCCAGAGTGTACACAAACTGCCGCATCGAGTCCTTTAATTGTAGAACATGTTACCTGAAGCGTTGGTATGCACAAATACGATCAAATAAATTAAAAAATTAGTTCGCAATTGGATTGCTCTTCCTTATCAATGCAATGTTCGTACTACATACCCAAAAATCTGGGCGATTTTATTTTACTTCTCGTATCATTTTACATTTTCCTGTAGTTCAGTTATCGATGAGCAGGCAAAACAGTCCCTGCAGCTAAACCCTTGTGTTTTAATCATATTAAATTGTTTTGTTAAATAATAAAGCCAGTTTTCTTGTTGGCATATCGTTTTCTGGTTTAGAATACGAAAATTCAGAAATAAACTTCCCAATTTCGATATATACTTATATTTATAACGTGATAGTATAATAGTATGCGTGAATACTATACAATGTCACGAGGGTCACTCGCTCTAAGCATTGGGCGTGTGACCTTCACTATTATAAAAATCCGTTCATGTAACTTCAATTTCTTTATTCATTAAATCAGTAATTTAACGATCTAATAATTTAGCCTAATAGTATAAAATTAAGAATAAATTATCTCAGAACTAGATAAAGTAAACTATTCTCTTCATCCTAGTAAACTATTCTGTTTGAGGAGGTGTGTATGGAGGCCGCATTTGAATGTAATAAAGGATGGAGTGCGGCGGACATCGAGTTGGGAGGAGATATGTTTGGTTTACGGGGGAGGATCCACATTATTTTGGACTGTTCGGCGTTTAGAACGAGATGGAGATTGGAGAGACGTTTGTAGATAGAAGAAAGACAGTTGGAGGCAGAAATGCCGATATCGTGTATGCGATGTGCGGGTGCATGAGCATAGATTAGAATGTCATCGGCGTATTGCATGACGTTAAAGGAGTAAGGTTTGATAAACGGAGAGAGATCACCAAGCAGTAGAGAGAAAAGCAGGGGACCTAGGACTGAACCTTGTGGGACCCCGCAAAAAATAGGGATGGGAGGGGAGGATGATGAATTAGAACAGACGCGAAAGGAACGGTCGGATATATATGAGGCGAACCATGCTACGGAGGAGGAAGAAAAGCCGTAATCATAACGAAGGCGAGAAAGGAGGACGGAGTGGTCGACAATGTCAAATGCGGAGGAGAGGTCGAGGGAGATGAGAACACTATATAGCCTTGTCTCGAGAAATGAGTAAGTCGTTGTACACTTTTATGCATGCGATTTCTGTCGAGTGATTAGAGCAGAAAGCTGATTGGAAAGAAGAATACAGATTTGATAAAGAGAGATACACTAAAATATAACTTAGATTACTTAGATAGAACTAAGTTACTAACAATTAATTTGGTTATGTTTACTTGGTCAATTTCTTGACAGTTTCACTTGCAAAAACTAAATTTTCTAATTTAAATCAAAATTTTTTTCTTACGAATTTAGAGCCGCGGTTATTTAATAGTTAAATTAAAATATTATTTTTTTGTATATAAATTTATGTTTTCTAGGTATGGCGACAGCAATCTAAAATTCGAAATAAATTTTTTTAATCTTTTAGCAAAAGTGTAACATTTGCTTTTGACATCTTTGATTACTCAATTCCTCTCCATGACCATCGTCATGATTATAACCTCTCTTTAACTACTCTAGATTTACTTACTTTAGAAACGCTGGTCTCAATTTCCAAACATATTTCTTCCATTCGTATTTCACTAAATCCTGATAAATCCAAAATTACTTGAATCCTACCTTGTTGTCCCGGCTTAGATCATCACTTCGTATCAGTAATTTCTACAATTCTTTCTATCGTTGATAATGCCGTTTTCCTTGTCTTCTATCTGATAACCGACTTCCACTTAAATCTTTCGTTAGAGATAAAGTACGCTCATCTACCTTGATACTCCGCAACCTCCGTCAAGTTCGTAGATTGATCGATTTCACTTCTTGTATGACTCTCATATCTTCTCTCTTTTTCTCAAGACTTGATTATTGTCTTAGTCTATTTTCCAAATCACCTACATCTACTCTTCTTCCACTACAACACATCGTCATCACAGCGGTTCTACCTTTCCGACTTCGTCGTTTGGATCATACATCTCATTATCTCCTTTCTTTCGATTTATCTACCATTTATTGTTTGCTTTCAAATTCGTCTTCCTACTGTTCTCCGCCTCATAATTTTTCATTCCCCTTCCGTTATCAACCTTCTTTTAATTGATAATACTGGTCCTGTTTAATGATCCTTGCGTTTCCGTAATTCCCTTCTTTTAAATGTCCCAAACTACTCTACCTCTTTTGGTTTCTGATCATTCCTTGTGGATACTCTCTCGTGGAATCATCTGCTCGTTCATGTATGCCAATCAACCTGAATGCTGTGTTTAAACGCCAAATCCAATCCCATTTCAAAAAAATTATCTGCTTGACATTTTTTATTTTTTGTTAGTGGACTTGTACTCGTGCAGCTAGCACGCATTTGTCACGTTAAATATATATATTAAATATATACGTTATATAATATTAACTTAAACGGTATCTTCGTTATTTTCAGATCACTAGAGATGGTATCTACAAAAAATTTGAAACGCATTCAAACATTTGGTAAAAAGGTAAGATTAATATGTAAAGCTTAAATTCGTCTAATGTAAACATTTTTTTTAAACAATTAATCTTATTGAACTAAATTTGTTATTTTTATCCCTATAAAATGGTGCGACTTTTTGGATAACTTCAATATCTTAATGTATATCAGAATATTGTTGTTTAAAGTACTCTTTAAATGACTCCACTGGTTTCACATTTTTGGATTTCATCACCTTGCAGTCTATTTCATTAGAATTTTTTATAAACCCATTTATATTGCTGTCGTTGCTTGTTTTCTCATATGATCCGTCGAAGACACATTTTAATAATTTAAGAGTAGAATGGTTCACACTGTACTCTTGGAACTTACAAGCTATAGTTTTATAATCAAGAATTTTGCCAAGAGCCTAAATTCGATTACAAGTAGAGCAGAATTCCTTATCACTCCTAGGCGAGCTGATGGTAGCCGGCAGCACTAATCAGTAAGCTGAGCTACTATCAGTCGTTTCGGCTGCGTTGTGATGTATTTAAAAGGCAAATATACAATTAAAAGGCATTATACAATTATTATTCAAATGTAAATCAAAAATTACTAGATAAAAATTTCATAAACCTATTTAAAATATGCATTCATTTCTTATGGTTTCATAAATTTACAGGAACGAAGAAATTAGTTTTATTTCGATAGCTCCTGCTATCATGTTCATGCAAATGTTAATGCTTATAATAAATGTTTTTTTTAATAATAGCTGGGGATTTCAAAATATTGTAATTTTTGGAATAAAACTAATTACTTCGTTCCTCTTTCTTCTGCGGCATTGAAGTGTTGAAGAAATCATTGAATCATTGAAAATGGGTGAAACTTTTAAACGGTTTTAAATTTTTTAACTTTATCATTAAAGTTCGAAATATTGGATACTTGTTGGTTTAAGCAGATAAAACTTGTCTGGTAAAGTTAAAACCATTTGTCCTGGTACAATAATTTTTTCAAAACATCTACAATTAATATTCCACATTTTACTTGCTAATCTTGTAATGTAATTTAAGCAAATTTTACTTGCTCAGATTATTTAAAGCAATTTATAAAATAATATGCAAAAGTTAATTATATCAAAGGCTGAGTTAGTTATTATATATTGCCAAAGCTTTGGCCGTAACGCAAAGGCGTACGGCGAAAGTTTGACGTAGCCGTAACACGTCGAAAGCTTTGTCAATATATAATAACTAACTCAGCCTTTGATATAATTAACTTTTGCATCTTAACAACATTAAGCTGAGAGATAAGCGGACATTTTATTCTATAATTTAGTAAATGTACATGTAATTTCATTTTTCGTTTAGAAAACATCCACAGCTGTGGCTACAGTTATCGAAGCTCCATCTAATGACGGTTCTATAAGAGTAAACGGACGACCTTTGCATTTAATTGAGCCAGATGTGCTGCGCCTAAAGGTTTGTTGACTTGTTTTATGATTTGTCACTTATTGATTTCTTATATGAATTAATACTATTGACCATAACATATTTTTTGTGAACACATGGGCGTTGATTTATCTTGTGAAAGAAGAGCAATTCGGCATCAAAGTAAAATATCACTCAATTACTTTATAAACAAAGAAAAAATAGTTTTCTAAAATTGTACACTAGGCTTTCATCTCGCAAATTCTAACTAGACATTCAGTGACGTTTGATTACTTTGCTTTCAAATTTTCCTACGAATTTTCCGGGAGATGATTACTTGAAAATATTTTTAATATTAAAAATATAATAAATAAATTATAGTTAAATAGGAGATACATAATAATTTCTTTAATACATTAATAATAATATTTTATATTTTGTTTTTAAATAATATTTACTTTATAATTAAATTTTAATTGTATAAATTACAGTAAAACGCGGTTCCTTTAAATGGGTTATCACTTTTGGATAAAAATAATAAGTTTAATTGTTCTTTTTCTGTGATTTTCTTCACCACCTAAGAGACATCAACTTTGCAATTTGAATGTAAATATCAACATACAAGGTTTTCTGAATTTTTGTCATCATACTTTGAATATTCAATATTCAATTCAATGCATGCGACTTGTTCTTATACTTGAAAATGTTCAGTGGATGAAAATGTTTTCTTTACGATACCTTCTGCATATTTAGCATTTCGGGTTTCGAGAAATTAAAATGGTTTAAATATGGCTTTTGTACTCCGTCCTCTGACATCATTCACAGACTCCATGTATACTTAATGTAAAACTTTAATCAAGAGGAAATAGATTTTTTAAGATCTATTTGTCAATTGTAGCTATTCATTAGTTGTTATTATAAAAAGGAGACTCATTGAATTGCTGGAAATTTAGCTCAAAAACACAGGTTAAGAATTTTCCTTTTCGCCGTATTTGCGGGTAGTGCAGATTGCAACTTGGTATTTTCATCATATAATTGTGACATAATTTGCACAGTCCAACACGGATAACGGCGTTTTCGTACCTTTGTTTCCATTAAACCTGTTTCTAAACGAATGTGTAAGATTATTTTGGATATGTGCTAGAGTAACATCGTTTTTACCGAATTTTAAATTAAAATAAATGTATTACCGTTTATGATCATCAAGATGGTTACAAAAGATAGCAAAAATGTTATATTGATTCAAATTCAACTATAGCGTAATTTGTTTCAATTTAAATTTGTGTGTAATAACTTTAGTAACTCATAATCAGATTTTTTGTAGATATTTTAAATTGAAATTTTGGTTAGCTGAACGAAATATTATTTGTTTACAATAAATTAATTTAATTTGGTTTATTACTTGCTTTCGGTTATTAGTTAACTCGTTTATTTGTAGCTATACGAACCGATTGCCTTGATAGGACAGAATAGGCTACGTCAGCTCAATATAAGAGTACGCGTTTCAGGCGGTGGTCATGTGTCCCGTGTTTATGGTTAAGCCAAATAACGAATAATTGAAAAGTTACCATTTGTTTTTTTAGCAATTCGTCAAGCAATTGCAAAAGGTGTCGTCGCCTTCTACCAAAAATGTAAGTAATGTAAATTGATATTCGTGATATTCTTTGTAAATTGATATTCGTTTGAATATTACACATTTTAGGATAAATTTACTATTTACTATGTGAAAAAATTGCAAAAATCTCTAACAATTGGAATATTGAAAATGCATTTAACATTTTACAAAAAATGTAAAATATAAATATATTTATATTTAAAAATATATAAATATATTATATTCAGTAAAATATAAATTTACTCGATTTATTGTGGCAATTATATTTTATATTTTTTGTCAACTTTTATTGAGTTTTGTTTTTTGCACTAAGCTTTTTAAATTGTTGTCTCCAAACAATTTAGGTACTAAATTTAGTACTAAAATAACAAAATTGAAATAAAAAATAGCTTTTTGAAATCAAAAATATAAATCGAAAATGCCAATTGATATTTATAATAATATTAATATAATTAAAATTAACAAAAATAATCATTAATCCATCATTAATATTAATAATAATTACTAAACACACAATCTTCTTCCATTTCAAATATATATTATTACAGAAACAAAGGAGAAAATATCATTTATTTGATAAAAATTCTATATTTTGATATCAAAAAAAAACACTTTTCTTGAAACACTTTTTTTGTAATCCTGATGATGATTGCAGGAGCTATCGAAATATAGAATTTTTATCAAATAAATGATATTTTCTTCTTCGTTCCTGTAATAATATATATTTGAAATGGAAGAAGATTATGTGTTTAGTAATTATTATTAATATTAATGATGGATTAATGATTATTTTTGTTAATTTTAATAAATAATAGAATTTATGTATAATAATTCTAAATAATAGAATTCACTTATAAATTCTAAGGATTTAAAAACGATTTATATTTTCTACATCTTTATTGAAATTATTGAATTTTTGTTCAATAATTATTGAACATTTTTTAATTTTTATTAATATTTATAATATTAATATTAGTTTATAATATTAATATTTATAATATTTTTATATTGATTTTGTATTTTATTTACAATTTGTTTTATAAAGAATTGATAAAATAAAAATAAACTAAAATAATATAAAATAAACGTTTGCTTTTGTGTTTCTTGTGAAGACTAAAACAACACACCAAATGATGATAGCAGGAGCTATCGAAATTTTGATTTTTTTTTTCAAATAAAGGGAAATTATTTTTTATTCTTCGCTCTAGTAAAATACTATCTAATCAAAATTGAAAGGAGATTATTGGGATAGTGTTTACTATCAGTAGTTGAACAGTCAATATGTTTTCTAATTTATAAAATCAGTTGTCTATGCAAGTCTGAAGTAAATTTATACTAGTACTTGATATTAGTTAATATCAAGTAATAGTAATAGTATCAACTAAGAGATATTAGTTAATATCGAATATAACATTAATATTAGTTAGTATTTGTACTTAATATCAAATATTAGTTTTATCAGGTAATTAAGGTTATATCTTTTACCTTCATGAGGTTATGCAAAGGTAATGTCAGGATGAACTGTATCTTAATAGCTTCAATTTGCTTTAAGATAACTGACACTCTTGACATGTTCCTGAAATTACGTTTTAAGCGTTTTATTCAAATAAACGCAATACTCTAAAAATATCGACGATCATTCGAATTATTATCTTCATAATATAATTTTTTTATTGTTTCTACGGATCGAAGTTATGTTTTTTATGTAATTTTAGAGCTACATACCTTTACATGGGCCATTAACAATCTTTTTATAATTGTAATTTAAAAATTGCGACGACTATTTTGAAGTATTTTTTATTTATTTTATAAAAGTACCGTTTATTTAAGTGAAATAGTGTTAGAATTCGTTTTAGATGTTTAGTTTCTTTGATTGTTAATTCTGTTTGGTTAAAATCTTATGTTAAAAGGCAATGCCGTTAAATTTATAAAACTTGCCGTAATAAAATGTTGACCGTGATTTTGTATTTAATACTAAGCTTGAATTAATATAATGCAGTGTATTGTAAATATATGACAATTTATATTGATTTTGTAGTTGTTGACGAAGACACGAAACGCGAAGTCAAGGACATTCTCATGAATTACGATCGATCGCTTTTAGTTGCTGATCCGAGAAGATGTGAAACAAAGAAGTTCGGAGGACCTGGTGCTCGTGCCAAGTACCAGAAGAGTTACCGTTAAAAATAATTATATGTCACTATTTGAATTTAAATAAACTTTCTTCCTTTAAGATGATGATTACGGCTTTGGCCATTTAGGCCACATGTCAGGTTTGACAACATTAAAATACAAATTTTTATATTTTTTAAGTAAATTTGCATAATGTTTACAAATTTATGTTCTTAAAAATCTATTTTCTTGCACTGACAATTTATTTATGGCAAATGCACACCTATTACAAGCCCACGGAAAAGAAAAAGAACAAGCAAATAAGAAACAAATTGAATATAAAATGAAAATGCTGATGAAATTGAAGGAAATATATGCGTGAAATGTGGCAAGACATCGTGGGACAATAAATAGTTGAGTGGTTCATTGAAGATGTGCAATAGAATTGTGAGTTGGATAATATTACGAGGGAATGAATTTATTGATTTATTGTGGAGGAAAGGCCATAGTACAGAAACGTAGATACCTGAACATTTATGAACATTTATGAACAATACCTGAACATCTTATGGAATGCTGTCAAAATCTGGAATATTATTTAAATATATTTTGTTGTTTAAGGTATTAATTTATTCGATATGTTATCAAAAAATATCAATTATACATTGGTTTGTATGACCAAATTCTTCCAGGTAGTAAAAATAAATAAAGTTAGATTTATATTTGAAAGACTTCACTTCCTATATTCAGAATAATATATTATAATAAATTGCTGAAAAAATCTGGAATATTATTCGAATAATAAATAATGATGTTTATATTTTAATTATATTTAATTAATTGATTTAATTAATTTATTTATTTAATTATATTGATTATATTTTAATTAATAAAAACGCTTTTCCCATAGCACTGAACGTCTCACTGTTTAGAGCATGTGCTTCATTATTTTTGTTTTTTTCTTCATATTTTGTTATTTTGTTATTATTTAATTGTCAATTGTAAATTGCTTTTTATATGAGAAAATTAAACAATTGTAAAATTAAACATCGACATTCGCAATTTGCAAATGTCGATGAATATTTTGATCTCAGGATTTTAAGTTAAGGATGATTTTGAACAGTTATTCGAAATTTACGGAAATTATTAAAAAATTGTGTTAAAAATTCGAAGTTAGCTGCTGGAAAATAGTTGCTTAAGGTATTGTAGCCTTATTGGTACAAGTGACACAATATGCATTCCATATCTTTACGGCTGGTACTTGTCACAAAAATAATATGGATTATTATTTGAATTGACATTTCCATGTTTTTTATTGAAACGTTCAAAAATAAAGTGGTAAAATATATACTAATATATTAACATCATACTTTTACCAGTTAAGATTATATTTTATTTCTTATCATTAAAATTTAATTTAAATATTTTTAAATGCACAAAGTTAATCTAAAAATCTTCGAAATTTTGATTGCAGATGAAACTGACATTTTTCAAATTCTCATTTGTATTTTTTAATTGGTTGATTAATTAATCTGTGACAAATAATTTTAATTTTCACATTTTATTGTTTCAAATTAATTAAAAGCTTGCGCGTTTGATTAAAGTAATCAAGTTAATCATTAGCTTGCCCGTTTAATTAGATGGTTAAGCCTTTAATTAATGAAAGGCTTGTGTGTATACTTTACCAGCCATATACTTCCGTACCGAAAATCTGAGCAATATTAAAGGTTAAATAGTCAAGTGTCATTAAAACATCATAAACACATATAATATGCAAAAGATGGTGGACAATCGAATTGAAAGGCATATTTGTTCCTACTGTATTCTTAATAGTCGGTAGAATGGGGTAGCATACCAGCAAACTCTTTAAGGCTTATGTTTTTTCATGAACAGCCATATTCACATTTATACACTGAAAAATCTAGGTAGTATTAAATGTTCAATAGTTTGATATCTCAAAAGTAGCCTCTGCTTCATTGAAACAGATTAGATCACCAGCGGACAGTTTTACAATACCTTGTAAAACGAGGTATTGTTTTACAGGGTATTGTTTTACAGGGCAGCCCTCTGTCAGATGATGGATGGCCCGTTGTAAGTTTAGACTGAGTTAACTAAACAAGGTTGCGATACTGAAAAAGCAACATTAAAAATTATGACTTAGCAAAAGTTACATGTACACAAACCGGATTGAAAAAAAGGAATGTAAAATATAGAGTTAAAGAAATCATTTGTTCAATAAATCAAAAATTAATTAACGATTATGATTGGTTAAGTTGTATAATAGACAGCTATTGTAATATAAAATAATTTAAATAGTTCTAAAAGTAAAGAAATAATAAGATCAGATTTAAAGTAAATATATTCCTAAAATAAGGTATAAACTCCTACCACCATTAGGACGAAAAATTTGTAATTATAATAAAGAATTAAAATCTATATGTAACGATAATATTAGAAACATAATAGAAACTGAATGCGATTGCAAAAGTCTTAAGTTTGATAAAATAATTGAACATATATGCACCTATAATCTAGAATTAATTGAAAACAATGAATTAAGGAAAATGCTATCAAAAGGGTATAAATATAGATTAAATAATAACAACGACAAAAATAAAATTTACAGTTCGTTATATAATAACTTAAATGATTACTTTGATAAGTTGATTAACAGTGAAAGCTTTAATACATCAAAGATTAAAATTTGGAAATATTATGTACCAACGTTGCTTTACTTAAAGAGTATAAATATAGATTAAATAGTAATAACAATCGAAACAAAGTTTACAATTCGGTATAAATGTTTACTTTGGTAAACTGATTAATAGTAAAAGCTTCAATACATCAAAGATAAACATTTGAAAAACTTATTAATTAGATAAAATTATAGAGAAAATGAAAATATCAGACAAAGAAATTTATAAAAGAAAAGATCAAATTAATAAAGATATATATAGAACTTACCAAATTAAAGGATAACTATATAATAACAACTATTGATAAAGCTAGTAATAACTTTGTCTTCATATGCAAAAAGCTTTATTATGATATACTAATGAAAGAGGTTAATTCTAGTGATTTAAATGTAAATCCAACATGTGAACGTAGAGAGTTGAGTTTAGAAACAATTATTACAAGTTACTGTTCTATAATGGATAAAAAGGGTATAAAGGTTGAATCAGATAATAAAACTATACCTATATTATATTGGAATCCAAAATTACATAAAAATCCAATAAAACCTAGGTTCATATGTAGTGCGTTTAAATGTACATTAAAACTACTTTCTGTCTATATGAATAAAATACCTAAAGTAATTAAAGCACATTTTAAAAAATATTGCAAGGTAATCGAAATTAATACTGGCATAAAACACTATTTAAGTATAAATTCTACAAAAGAATTCTTAGAACACACAAACGGAATAAATTTTCAGAATATATATATTATATATAATATAAAGCGTACGATTTTATTATGCTTTATACCAATCTAGATTTAACAGATATTAAAGATGCATTAGAAAAATTAATTAATCTTATATTCGGTAAAAGATATACATATATATGTTATAATAACTATAACGCCTATCTAACAATATATATAATATTTATACTATAAAATATATAGTATAATTATGGATAAAATTGAATTATTAGAATCCTCAATATTTTAATAAATCAAAATTATTTAAAAGTAGGGACATCTATATTTAGACAAGTAAAAGGTGTTCCAATGGGAGGTATTAGTAGCCCAATTATAGCTGACTAGTTTTTAAGCTTTATAGAATATGAATTTGTTCATAACTGTTTAAATGATAAATCTAAATTATTTAAAGATATGAAGTGTGTGTTTTGATATATTGATAATATATGTGTTTTTATTCAATAAGCGAACTAATTTATCCAAGTAGCTTATTTCTTAATACAACCAATAATATTAATGATAAAGAAAGTATATATTTGGATATGAGCATTAAATTAACATCAATTAGAACTACTTTTAATTTATATCGTAAAGATGACATATTTAAATTTACAAGAAACATATTTTTGCATGAGCATTCATGCATATCATATAATATAAAATATAATACATTAAATAATGAAATTTTAAGAATTGCAACAATATGTAATGATATTGGCTTTCTTCAAAATCATTTAAATAATTTAATAGATACATATTTTAAACTAGGTTACTATAAAAATAAGATCAAGCAGAAAATAGTAAAATATATAAATCAACACAATAATATAAAGAATAAATTTAAACTCTTAAGTGGCAAATTTTTATGGATGGATAATAAATAATATACTTTGTATTAAAATAATATAGAATATAATCAAATTTAATCAGAGGAAATACGTTCTTAACACGTATTTGGTTCCGCTTCTATGTTGGGTGAAGGAGTTAGGGTCCGAAACCTGATAGCATAACAGTTTCTCCTGACAACCTCTAATCCTTGTTTTAATACAACGTTTGCTATCTATTAGTCAATTCATAGAAATAAGTTTTATTTTAAATTTCAATTTTTTATTTTAACTTAATTTAAATTATAGAAAATCTAAAAACAATTATTAATTTTATCATTTAATTATCACTTTTTGATTTAGCATTATTATGTTTTGTTTAGTTTATAATTATATTAAATACGTAGACTCAGTTAGCTGATTTGATTATGATATACTAATGAAAGAAGTTAATTATAATGATTTAAATATTAATATACATGGATGGACCCATCATCTAGAATTAATTGAAAATTGTGAACAAAGGGAAATACTATCAAAAGGGTATAAATATAAATTAAATATTTTTTTTAATATATACCTGATTTATTTCAAAAATTACATTCAAGGTATCACGCAAATGGGCTTATTTAAAACAAACAAAATTAAAATAAGTATTCATTTGATGTAATCACCGTCTCCGTATTGGAATGTTGCCAGAATGGCGCAGGATCTTTGATCTTGATGCTCTTAAGCAAGCTGATACCATTCTTGCCGAAGATATGCCGATTGATGTGCGCAAAACGCTCATCTCATCACTATAGTCTGTTCCTTTTTTATCTGATATTTTTCTAGCTAAGTTCTTCAGCAAAGCAGACGCTGCCGGTCCAATAGCGCCGTTGGTCGAAACTACGAATGGAGAAAAGGATGCATTTTCAATATCAATAATTCGTTCTTCGTATTTCGCTCGCTTTCTGCTTTCGTGATATTCAAATGCAGCGGATGGTGACTTAATGGTATAGGATTGTGCAAGATTATTGAAGATACAAACGTCGATGAACGTTCGCTCCATCCTAGTTCCAAAAAGTCCATTGCACACAATATCTGCTCGAGCTTCAGGTGTGCGAGTTGCCTTACTGGTCAAAAAGTTGTAGCATTCGGGTACTGCTGACAGGCACGGTTCCAAGGCAACACAGCTACATGCAGTGGACAAATATCTAGATAGTGTATCTCGTATCTCGTTATGTCTAATTATTGTCAAGGCACCCCTACGACACGATAACGCATGACAGCAAGACATCTCTGATCCACAGATATGTCGTTTGGTGTCCATGCATACCGTGCTGCAACAGCATCTTAAAATTCATTATGTGACAGGTGGAATGATTTAAACGATAGTAGACGGATTGTTAACCAGCTGGATGCGCCCTTCAAACTAGCGTACTGTAAAATATTTTCCGCATCCTCGAATAATCTGACGATATCAGCTCTTTTGGCTATGGCAGTGGCTAAGTTTGTGCTGGTTATAAGTCTTCGTGCCTCATGTTAGGCATCAATTAATTCAGAAAAACTCAAATCTTTTGAGTAGGTGGACGTTAAAATTCTTGATGACTCAAACTGCGATACTGCTTCCACGATAGGACTTCTTATGCCAAGACCACCAACGGACGTTGGTAATGCAATAATTTGCTTCTGCATGTCAGATAGTTCGGTGTTGACAAGTATTTGTACAAATTGCCCATAAATCTCATCGTGTAATGGTTGCATGCTTTCAGGAGTGATTTTGGTCGTCCTTGAAAGGTGTATCCACTTTGATTGGGCTCCATATACGAATGCAGAATAAGCCAAGTGTGCATCAAACCTAGCAGCGTCAGTCAGGTTAGTGATTAGAGAGATGGACTTTGAAATCCGGCTGTGTACATCAGATTGTTTATATGTTGACGAACCAATAGGAGAACCAAGGATAACCAACCCATCTGTCACGACTTCTATGCTCGTTCCTGTAAACGCTGACTTTGCGAGATCTTCATTATTAGGATGTATCAACAGCTTCGACTTTCCTGGATTTACAATATAGCCGTAGTGGGGACCGTTGTCTGCAAGCCATTCCCACGCCTTGTGTAGCGTAGATACGCTACCAACAAAGAGGCTTGTAGACGATGAATAAGCACCAACGAAGATACGGCTAAAGCCGCCAATGCCAAAGGGTCCCCTTGTATTAGGCCTTCTTGTGCCATGATAATATCGCCTTCCCCGATAAGCTGCGTATTATGTGAATATGTATTGTAAAGTGGCACAGATAAAGCTGGACATACCATCCCAACATTTGCCAGCAATAGTTTCTTATTGACACAATTGAAAGCATTCGCTGCATCGATAGCAAGTAAGCCAACCATATTGCTTCTCGAGAATTCACTGTTTATGCTACGAATCGCATATTCAATACCTGCCTGCTGACCGGCAGAAAGTTGCATAACACCTGCTACTGCTTGCAATTTTAGGGAAGCAACTTCGAGAATAACCTTACCAATCGATCGTCGAACGACCTCGCCGACTCCTATTGGCCTAATCTCTGGTTTTTTATTGAGTGCGATTATCCTGCTGGCCTTGAATGCCTCCATATGGGTGGGGTTTATTGCTTCTGTGGCAATTTTATAAGCCATGTCAGCTAAAACATCGGCAAGACGTTGCGAGTGAGTCTTGAAACTGCTCAATAACGTTTTCATTATAACAGCAGTCATTCCGGATGGACTCGCACCGCCTTGATATTTTTTAGCAGCTTTCATTATCCTGGTTCTATCAATAACTGTGTATTCAACTGGGTGGTGAGAAATACTCCTACTGAGACTATTTTCTTGGAGAGCGACCGCTTCCACGTCTCTGGCAGCGGGATGAAGATCTAGCAGAATATTCTTTATCGTCTGTCCATTCAGTTCATCGTTCATCTTGAACAAGGCTGGTTCGTCAGACTCTTTTATGATAAGACTATTAAGCGCACCTCTTGTGTTTCCGGATTGCATGAGCCGAGAAAATGATTTTAAGCAGTCATTGTGCGTCGTACGTGGTTTTCTAGTCTGAGCATTCACGGCATTTTGAAGAACAATACCTTCATCTAGCAAGGCTATGAAATCATATTTCTGCCATGCATCCAAGTGTCTTTCAAGATCTTTTCGCAACGCGGCTCTTTTTCTCGTCGGTAATCTTTGGAGTAATAGCTGACACATTACAGCTGCCTCTTTCAATGCAGTTGGTTGTTCAGGATGGTTGTTAGTGAATTTACTGTAAGCCGAAGTCAAAAGGTCCACGAACCTATTACTGGCATCACAAATTGGGGGATGAAAGATGTTTGGTCTCCATGTTTTAATTTCGTCATAAATTGTTGATATGATTGGTAGATGAAGAAGACATATTATTTGCGGTTTGTTAGGAGCTGCCGTAATCTGAACGCTTGACAACGGTTGATTAATGTCGTCGCCAATAAACTCATTAGTGCGTGCATTTTGTCTCTCCATATTGATAGAAGGGCTGTTATTTGAGCAATTAGGCGCTGCACAGTTCGTACAATGCTTGTTAGCCTTGCGACACCGACAACCCTTGCAAACAGCATTCGGTCCATTACAACCGCAACATCTAGGAAGTGCTGATGGCACGCCCTTTGGCATAATTTCAGATTGTATGTTAATTTATTGTTTTGAGGATTGTTTTGAGGATAAACAACAGCGAGTTGTAAGTAATGTAAGTAGTGTAAGTAGTTAATAGGGATAACAGGATAGTTTAAACTCAGGAGGATTTGTATGTTTATTAGAAACCAAAAATTTTTAAGGTTAAATAATAATATCAATAAAAATAAATTTACAATTCGTTATATAATGACTTAAATGCTTACTTTGGTAAGCTGATTAATAGTAAAAGCTTAAATATATCAAAGATAAACATTTGAAAATATTATATATTTGATGACAAACCACTGGCTTTAGATGTTTGAGCATGTGCAGTGATGACATAAGGAGGAATACTTTTTTAATGTCAAAGGACTGAAACGGAAGAAACCACTACTAAAATTGACTCAACGTACACATCTCGCAGTTAGATTTAGCGGCAAATCTGAGTGAATGAAATACTTGTTAAATTTTAATTACTTAAGCCTCTTAGTTACGAGTAATAATATCATTAGGAGTTTGATAGATGGATTTTTTAGGCAAACGCAATAATTTTGGGTAGATATGTGATAGCAGAACTATTTGAGTAGCAAAATATAACTCGTAATTACCAAGCGATCTAATATTACTGACTTTAGATAAATGACAAGAAGAATAAGATTTCGAGACTAGCGACTGGAGTGAGATTTCTTTTCAGAATACCTCGGTCAGTCGCAGTCCGGTTATACAAGACAAGTTCGAAGAAAAACCAATGGCTTTAGATGTTGGGGCATGTGCAGTGATGACATAAGGAGGAATACTTTTTTTGTAATTATAATGTAATATAATTATAGTTATTCAATAATTATAATTATTAAATATAAATATAGCCGGACTTTTAAATAATTCTAAAAGTAAAGAAATAATAGGGTCAGATTTAAGTAAATATATTCCTAAAATAAGGTATAAACTCCTACCACCATTAGGACGAAAAATTTGTAATTATAATAAAGAATTAAAATCAATATGTAACGATAATATTAGAAACATAATGGAAACAGAATGCAATTGTAAAAGTCTTAGTTTTATAAAAAAGATATGTATATAAATAAACAATTAGAAATATTAAAACAACTTTTAAGTGATAATAAGCTAAAAGATCTTTATGTAAATATAAGAAGTTTTTCTAAAGATATCATATGTTCAATAAATCAAAAATTAATTAACGACTATGATAGGCTAAGTTGTATAATAGACAGTTATTGTAATACAAAATACTGTTAGTAAAATTAATTAATCTTATATTCGGAAAAAGATATACATATATATGTTATAATAACTATAACGCATATCTAACAAAAATTAAACCATCAAGTAAATATAAATATATGGATAAAATTGAATTATTAGAATCATTAAATATTTTAATAAATCAAACTTATTAAAAAGTAGGAACATCTATATTTAGACAAATAAAAGGTGTTCCAATGGGTGGTAATAGTAGCCCAATTATAGCTGACTTGTTTTTAAGCTTTATAGAATATGAATTTGTTCATAACTGTGTAAAAACTAAATCTAAACAATATAAATATATGAAATATATGTTTCGATACATTGATGATATATGTGTATTTAATTCTAATAATTTTTATTCAATTAGTGAGCACATTTATCCAGAAAGCCTTATTCTTAACAAAACCAATATTAATGATAAAGAAGGTGTATATCTAGATATGAACATTAAATTAACATTAACTAAAACTACTATTAATTTATATCGTAAAGATGACATATTTAAATTTACAAGAAACATATTTTTGCATGAGCATTCATGCATACCATATAATATAAAATATAATACATTAAATAATGAAATTTTAAGAATTGCAACAATATGTAATGATATTGGCTTTCTTCAAAATCATTTAAATAATTTAATAGATACATATTTTAAACTAGGTTACTATAAAAATAAGATCAAGCAGAAAATAGTAAAATATATAAATCAACACAATAATATAAAGAATAAATTTAAACTCTTAAGTGGCAAATTTTTATGGATGGATAATAAATAATATACTTTGTATTAGAATAAGATACTAGATAGTTATTTCAGAGGAAATACATCATTAGCATGTATTTGGCTCCGCTGCTATGTTGTGTAGAGGAGTTAGGGGCCGAAACCTGATAGCATAGTAGTTTCTCCTGATGACCTCTAATTCTTATTCTGATACAACGTCTGTTATTTATTAGTCAATTCATAAAAATGACGTTTATTTTAAATTTCATTTTTTAACTTGATTTAAATTATAGAAAATCTAAAAACAATTATTAATTTTATTATTTAATTATTAAATTTTGATTTAGCATTATTATGTTTTGTTTATTTTATAATTATATTAAATACGTAGACTCAGTTAGCTGATTAAATTTGATAAAATAAATTAACAAATATGTATCCATAATCTAGAATTAATTGAAAATTGCGAAATAAACAAAACAATTAATCGAATTGTTTTGTTTCGAATTAATAGAATTGTTTTGTTCTCTTAAACAATTACGGGTACAATTTTGTTCTCTTAAACAGTAAATCGTTTTATATGCTTACACATTGCCTAACCTTCAAGCTCTAGTATCCGATGTTAGTCGATATAAACTTTACTCGATCATTGATCTAAGAGCAGCCTACCAGCAAATTCCTAAGCATATTAACGACCGAAAATTTACAGGATTTTCGGTCGTCAATGTGCATAGACGACCGAAAACTAGTCAGCCGAAAACAATACCAGTTTAAGTAACCAACTTTAAAAAAAAGATTTATTTTAACGTGGCAAATGCGTGCCAGCGCACGCTTACATGACCACAACAAAACAAAAATGTAAATCAGGTGTCGAGAAGGTGTGAACGGAGGAGGTGTTAAAATGTGATAAAGGAGGGATGGCGGCAGACGTCGAGAGGGAGTTGATTCCAGGCAAGTGGAGCGGCGACGTGGAAGGATCGGAGACCATAGTTGTTGGACTAATTGGGAACGTGGAGTAAGAGGGTATGACGGGAACGCAGCGATAGCGAGGTGGGGCGAGTGTCGTCTAAGAAAGGAAGGTTGATGAACGATGGGGAGCCAACAGCGATGAGACGAAAAGTTACGAGAAGACGGCGGAGTTAGATGCGGATGTAGATGGTAGGCTAGGAGAGTTGGGCAAGACATGTGGATGTGTGGTCAAAGCGAAGGAGACGAAAGAGCACTCGAACGACGGAGTTAATTATTCGTTGTAGGGGTAGGATGATGGATTTTGCATAATTGGCGAAAAGGTTAAGGCAGTAATCGATTTTAGGGAAAAGAAGCGATGAAAGAAGAGACATACAAGATCGAAAGTCGATAAGGGAGCGGATACGGCGGATGTCACGGAGAATTAAGTTAGACGAGCGGTCCTTGTCACGAACTAAGGGTTTTTGGGAAAGGTGATCATCGAAATGGAAGCCTAAGAAAGTGAGATTGTGTACTATGAAGATGATAGATGAAGCAAAAGATACAATGGGAGGATATATGTTTGGTTTACGTGGGAGGATCCACATTATTTTAGACTTGTCGGGGTTTAGAACGAGATGGATATTGGAGAGACGTTTGTAGATAGAAGAAAGACAGATGGAGGCAGAATTACCGATATCGTGTATGCGATGTGCGGGTGCATGAGCATATATGAGGATGTCATCTGCGTATTGCATGACATTAAAGGAAAAAGGTTTGATAAACGGAGAGAGATCGCCAAGCAGAAGAGAGAAAAGCAGGGACCTAGGACTGATCCTTGTGGGACCCCACGAAAAAAATAGGGAGGGGAGGATGATGAATTAGAACAGACGCGAAAGGAACGGTCGGATAGATATGAGGCGAACCATGCTACGGAGGAGGAAGAAAATCCGTAATCATAACGAAGGCGAGAAAGGAAGACGGAGTGGTCGACAATGTCGAATGCGGAGGAGAGGTCGAGGGAGATGAGAACACTATATAGAGCCTTGTCTCGAGAAATGAGTAAATCGTTGTAAACTTTCATGCAGGCGATTTCTGTGGAGTGATTAGATCGGAGAGCGGATTGGAAAGGAGGATACAGATTGGATGAGGAAAGATAAGCGTCGATATGTATTAAGATGATGCGTTCTAAGAGCTTAGAAAGAGTAGTGAGTAGTGAAATGGGGCGATAGCTAGAAGGAAGGGAGGGGTCGAGCGATTGTTTCTTAAGGAGGGGACGAACGATTGCAGATTTCCAGTGTGAAGGGAAGATACGACTACAGATAGACGAATTAAACAAGGTTATGAGAAAGAGGAATATCGATGAGCATATGGATTTAAGTATGTGTGAAGGCAGCGGATCGGCAGGTGAGGTTTTGTTGGGCAAGGACATGAGGACAGATGATACTTCTGTAGGTGAGACAGGGAGAAGATGAAAGAGTTCCGGAAGGATGATGCTAGGCGGGGCAAGTGGGATACGATGGAGACCGGGGTGTGAGAGAGAGCAACGTGGATACTTTGCTCTGGAGAAATGACGAATAATCATGGGCATTGATGTTGCACGGCAAAGAGGAGCGAGAAAGGATTGAGTTAAAAGTATGCCATAGAGTCTTAGAGTTGAATGAAGTGATGATTTTATGCTGCCAGAAGGAGTTGCATTTGGTACGTAGTAGGTTGAGATGAGACCGGCGATGAGCAAGATTGCTATCACGGAAAGACGGAATGATGGAGCAAAATCACGTCTGAGAGAGCGGTGATAGACTCTCAAAGCATGACGGAGTCGACGCTTTGCGAGTAGGCATTGGATGTCAAACCATGGGGCACGGTGCAAGCGACGGTGTGGGTGAGGCTTGAAGGACATGAGAAGATCGAGAATGAATGTGAGGTCAGAGTCGAAAAGAAAGGCGAGATCGTGAGTAGAAGAATATATTATTGTGGGATAGGATAGAAACGATTTGAGTAAGGCAGAGCGATGAAGGGAGAGGTCAAGATTTCTCCAAGGGCGACGTAGGATTGTAGATTGGTAAGGAGGGGTGTGGTTGTGAGTGAGATCAAGGGTGACGAGAAAGTGACCGGATAGACCAGGATCGAAGATGGACAATGAGGTGTAGGCAGCAAAATGATCGTGGACAGCGATGTTGTCGAGTGCCTCACCAAGGATATGTGTGGGGGCAGTGGAGATGGGTTTGTAGTTATAGTTGGATAGAATGTTGATGAACCGGATGGAATCGGTGGAGGGGAAGTAAAGGCGGCTGTTAAAGTTGCCAAGAACTAGTGAAAGTATAGAAAACAAAGAACAGTGGGACATGAGGTCAGCGAGTTCGGTAAAAAAATAAGGAGGTAGGAGCAGATAACCAAGACTGTATACAATGGCGAGATATAGAGGCCATCGAATTTTTGGGCGGGTGTGGACAACTTGAAAATTTCCGTCGATGTTTCGGATGGAGAGAGATGTTTCGTCGTTTCCCTCGCGACGGCGTTTTTCGATGCGAGCAGATGAGAGTTGAGCGATTTCGGAAGGGGGTGCAATCGGGGAAAATGCCAGTGGCTGAAGTGTACATGAGTTTGAATCGTTGGGAGATGACAGAAGACGCGTGAGAGCAATGCTTGAAAACATTTTTTAGGAGAGAGGGTTGGGAAGGATTAGATTGAGAAGATTTATTTAGGCGGATGAATGCGACAGGAGTTATGTTGTTGAAAAAGATGGTTTATCCGCAGGAACAAGAGACGAGAGAATAGATCTGAAGACGGAAACATCATTGTTGAGACGTGCTTTGGAGATAAGGAGGTGGAAGAAGTGATATTAGTGACGATGACGCGACGATCGCGAGAATGAAAGAGTTTCCGTATAGGAGGCCGAGTGACGTGAGTAGGTGAGATCACGAAAGGAGAGCTGGCAGCTGAGGATATGGAGGGAGTAGGTTTGACGACGGGAGACATAGAGGATAATGATAATAATAAGGGTGGCAAGGGATGTGAGGACAGGTTATGAGTGGAAGGATCGTGGACGTTGGTGGAGGTTATTTTGATTGATGGATTTAGGTTATTGAGAAACGAGACATATGGGATGTGTTGGGAGTGTAGGGAAATGACGATGAAATGGGATGCTGAGTGTATATGGTAGCAGGATTAATGGTCGGAGAAATGACATCGGAAACGACGAGGGCAGTTTAAGTGGACTGTTGTATGATGATATGTGCTTCTTGGACAGGTCGCGGATTAGTTTGTTAGCACAAAATCCACATAGGAAGTCATTTTTAAACTTACTATTGTCGCAGTCGATTTTAGTCCAGGCGTTGCAGTGGTGTGTCGAGCACTGTACTTGCAGTGCAGTTGGGCATAATTGGTGTCGTTCTTAGCTGCTTTCTTACGTCCTCCCATTAACGTCCTTGTGTGTTGAAGCTGTTAAATTTGCAACTGCAACTCATCGTCAAGCTCAGCGAACCGAAACGCACTATCCTTTAAGAGTTTGCTGACATGCATTCTTATTCGGAAAAAGACGGAAAAGTTATCGTCTTCATTATAAAACGAGAATTAAATAAGAGAAAACTTTAAAATTTGCATGTTAGTTAAAATAAGTAATTTTACTTTAAGATATTTTACTTTGAGATATTAAACTATTGAACGTAAATTTAACGCAAATTAAGTTCGTCAGTTTAGGTACAGGGAGAAGTTCCCTCTGATTAACGTTAGATCCAGTAAACAAATCACTTACCTTTTCTGCAATAAGCTTATCTTGCAGCTTCTTGCCAGTACTTGCTTGAGAATTGACAGTTGTTTGCATATTTGCTAAATCCTTTGAGCCGTATGCAATAAATGTTTCGACTACAAAAGGGCTGAAATTCGTATAGTCGCATATCTATGCGTGCATACTTTGTGGTATTCCGTGTTTCGGCGAGTCCGGCCACCTTTCCGGCACTGGCAGCAGCATACATAGTGTAGCTAGCGGCCATAGTATTTGGACGTGTGATGTCCCACACCAGGTGGAGGCCGCCTGTCCATGGCACTAACAAACAACCATCGGGTCGCTTGCCATCATCACGCGCAAAGCCACTCGACTCTAAGCGGCATCGTATTTCAGCGCTACAGAGCGCTTGTTATAGTAGCTTGTTTATCTTTGTATGTCGAGAATGTCGCGCTTTGCTCTGTTTACAATCAAGTGCGTAGGCACCGAATACATCTGACTTGTCGCCACACACATATGTGAACACCCACATGTGAACACTTGGAATATTAGTTTATATTTGCATGGATAAAACATGCGAATATGATCACAATTATGCTGTTAATTATATTATAAAAAATTGAAACTTTGTGCTAGGGGATGTAGAAATGCAATACATTGATTTCATTAGTGCAAAACCCCGTCAAAGTGGGAAGTATGATTCACATTGACTGCTGGAAAAGGCACATTCTCAATTAAATATATTAATTATACAGTGATTTACAGTTTAAGTTGTCACTCAAATCGGCGCAAAAATGTTAGTTTTAAATAATTCATCATTTACAAGGTATTGTAAAACTGTCCGCTGGTGATCTAATCTGTTTCAATGAAGCAGAGGCTACTTTTGAGATATCAAACTATTGAACATTTAATACTACCTAGATTTTTCAGTGTATAAATGTGAATATGGCTGTTCATGAAAAAACATAAGCCTTAAAGAGTTTGCTGGTATGCTACCCCATTCTACCGACTATTAAGAATACAGTAGGAACAAATATGCCTTTCAATTCGATTGTCCACCATCTTTTGCATATTATATGTGTTTATGATGTTTTAATGACACTTGACTATTTAACCTTTAATATTGCTCAGATTTTCGGTACGGAAGTATATGGCTGGTAAAGTATACACACAAGCCTTTCATTAATTGAAGGCTTAACCATCTAATTAAACGGGCAAGCTAATGATTAACTTGATTACTTTAATCAAACGCGCAAGCTTTTAATTAATTTGAAACAATAAAATGTGAAAATTAAAATTATTTGTCACAGATTAATTAATCAACCAATTAAAAAATACAAATGAGAATTTGAAAAATGTCAGTTTCATCTGCAATCAAAATTTCGAAGATTTTTAGATTAACTTTGTGCATTTAAAAATATTTAAATTAAATTTTAATGATAAGAAATAAAATATAATCTTAACTGGTAAAAGTATGACCTTAATATATTAGTATATACTTTACCACTTTATTTTTGAACGTTTCAATAAAAAACATGGAAATGTCAATTCAAATAATAATCCATATTATTTTTGTAACAAGTACCAGCCGTAAAGATATGGAATGCATATTGTGTCACTTGTACCAATAAGGCTACAATACCTTAAGCAACTATTTTCCAGCAGCTAACTTCGAATTTTTAACACAATTTTTTAATAATTTTCGTAAATTTGGAATAACTGTTCAAAATCATCCTTAACTTAAAATCCTGAGATCAAAATATTCATCGACATTTGCAAATTGCGAATGTCGATGTTTAATTTTACAATTGTTTAATTTTCTCATATAAAAAGCAATTAACTTTCTTTGCGTCGCATTCTAAAGTATTTCCTCCAATTTTGTGTAGGCTCAAAGTAGATGCCATTAGTCCAGATTTTAACAGATGACTTTACGGATTCTTAAATATTTGCTATTATTGAAGATTTGTTTGATACTTAACTTATTAATTACTACTTATCTTAAATTAGTGGACTCGATTGTACTTAATCGTAGTTTTCCGTGATTTTATCATAGGTTGTCAGGATTAATAGGTCTAACTGTTTTGAGGGTTCGGATATTAGAAACAGACTGTTTGAAATTGATAGTAAATAGGTAGAAAACCTACTTATTTAGGATTATTACTTAATAATTCTATCTATTTAGGATTATTTATGAAATTAGTTAATAAATTTGTTTAAACTAGCGTATGTTTTACCGTTGACTTTTGGAAAATCGATTTTCATCGACATTTGCAAATTTCGGAAGTGGATGTTAAATTTTACAATACTGCGATAGTTGAATTTTGTCATATAAATTCAATTAACAATTGACTATTTACTGCCGAGATTGGGTTTTACAACTGCAAATATTCACTTAATGCAAAGATTGGGTTTTGCATAGAACAAGGAGCTTTCGTTGGTTTAAATCACCGTCTAGTCTTTCTCACCCTTCAATCCAGTTGTGGAGAGTACGAGCTACTTAGAGATTCAATTAGCTCGAAACTGTGAGTTTGTCATTTGCGGCAATTTCCTTATTGATCTGGAAACGGTGAGTTTGTCATTTGCGGCAATTTTATTGTTGAGCTCCAAACGCTGAGCTTGTCATTTGCGGCAATTTCCTTATTGATCTGGAAACGGTGAGTTTGTCATTTGCGGCAATTTTATTGTTGAGCTCCAAACGCTGAGCTTGTCATTTGCGGCAATTTCATTGTTGAATTTATTTTGTGATGTTGATAACCTGCAATGAAATGATTCCACAAAGATAGTATTTTTTATTAAAGGAAATTTATTAACAACAACCCTATTTGAGTAAACATACAAAATTAAGAAATATTTTATAACTAATAAAAAATAATGTTTATAATAGAAGAATTAATGTGTAAATTAGTCAAAATGAGTTTTATAGCAAATGATTTTTAATTTGCACTTATATTCAATGTTTCGAAAATTGAGTTAGTGTTGATATCTTGAAAATATTTTTACAAAAATATTTTCTTATAAAAAATATTTTTTTATTTCGAAATTATTTCTAAAGGTTATTGTATCTCACATTTTAATAAAAGTTTCTACTTGAATGTGATGTGAGGAGGAACACAAATAGAAATCAAAATGTCGAAAGTAATTGAGATAATGAAGTGAATCGTTTGCTCTTAGTAGTATGCAATATAAAAATTCCTAAATATCATAAATGATAAGTTTTAATATTTTGCATTGAAAATTTGCATGTTTTCAAGAGTTTGCTACTAGGATTCGGAAGTTGCTTGTTTAAAGGTAAACTATAAGTTATTTCATTTTTAGAAATTGTAAAACTATTTTAAAGGTAACCTAATTTTAGAAATTGTAAAACTATTTGTTATGTAAATGAAATTGAAAAGATACTGTTTTATTCTACAATCTATAAATATATCAATATGTTAGTAGAGAACAGCAATATCACCATTACTACCTAATAATTCTCAAGATAAGAGGATCATTAGCTTAGTAAAACTTACATTTTTGAATAATTAATTACAAAAAATATATATTTTATTAAATTATAAAATATATAGTATATTCTCTCGTACAAATGGAATATTGTATATTATATTAATATTGCATGATAAGAGAATCTTGTATTTCTACAGAGGTCATTTTTACAAAACTCAATTCCGAGTTCATTTGCGAACAATCGTGTTTATGTTTTCCTTAAATTTCTTATACAAAATTGTATTTTACAAATTTAAATGACCAAATTTAAATATTATAAATTTAAATATTCCAAATTTAAATATTTTAAAATATTATAAATTTAAAAATTTGAAATTCACTAATTTATGCAATCAATTAATAATGCTTTTAATAGAAAATTAAACAACTCCAGGAATCAGGTAAACTTTATTTGCTCAGCCCCGAAACAGTTCAAAAAAATGCCGTTAATTTCATGTAAAAGCTTAAAAAGCATATTTAATATTAAGTTTTAATTGCATGTTAATATCAGTATATCAATTTAATTTATTATTTAATAATTATGTGATAATTTATCATAAATATCAGTAATATAAGTTTGATTAAACACATGCACCTTTCAGTTCAGACACAAGCAGTTACATGCATATCAAAATAGAATCCATAATAATGAAATCTTGAGTATAAAAAGGCATGCATAGTTTATGTATCCAACTATTATGTGGATATAATGTAGTAAAGATATTTAGAAGCTGTTTGAGATTGATGCGTATTTTAACATCCCACTTAGGTGGGACTGACAACAATAGATAGTGAGAAAGATCTGTCTCGCGGACAGTATTGTTGTTTTTAATGTTTCACATTTATGAAATTTTCTTAAGTAAATTTTCTTATATAAATGTCGACTGAAAAGTTAAATAATTTAGCCATATTTTTATTTAGAACATGAAATTAGCTGTGTTTGGCGCAACTGGTCCTCTTGGTCAGCAAGTTATTAGTCAAGCATTATCTAGAAATCATAATGTAACTGCATTTGTACGAAATCCTTCAGCTCTTAATTACTTGAAATCCAATCCAATGTTAACAATAATTACTTGTGATGTTTTCAAGCCATCAACATTTGTAGATCCATTAAAATCTCACGATGCCATAATATCCTGTCTTGGTTATAAAGGTATTCCCATATTTGCAATTACATTTTTTACAGAAACATGCAGAAGTATTTTGGAAGCTGCAAAAACGGCCAACATATCAAGAGTAATTTTTACTTCGTCTGCAATGTCGAAGCGGAATGATAAATCATATCCTTTTTTCCTATATCGATTTATTACTAGACCTATGCTCGGGCGTCATTTAGATGATTTGTTTAACATGGAAACATTTATTCAAAGTCAGCCGAATCTGGAGTATACGATCGTACGTCCTACTTATTTAACAAAAGAAAAATTAAATGAAAAATTTATGCTGTTAGTGGATGAAGGAAAGTATTACCATGCGAACCCAGAATTTGCTCACAGAATTCCTCGTTCTGAGGTTGCAAAGTTCATGCTTGATGAGTTAGAGAATCGAAAATGGATTAGAAAAGGCGTACTTTTAGATGGTCACAAATAGTGTATCATATACATGCTTGGGAACAACCATATTTAAAAATTATTTGAGCTGATAAGGCATTTGACCGCGTTTCAATAATAAAAAAACTGCTTAATTTGAATATTTAAATTATTAAAAATTAAATTTAATTAAAATTTAAATAACTTTTAAGTTGCAAAGCATATAATTGTTTAGCCAAATAAATAATTTAATTTAAAAGAGCTATTTACAAAATTGATTAAAAACAAATTAATTAGCAAATTTAATTAATTTTTATTTTTATTATTTTTCATTATTAGGATTATAATTCTTCTATTTTAGAGTCCCATTAAATAAAAAACCTATAATAATATAGGTTAATATAAGTAAATTAATATAAGTTTACCTATATTAATATGATATAGGTAAACCTATATATAACTTATAATAAACCAGAAGACGGTTCGATTTCGATATTAGCTCTATGCTGATTATTTATATCGCTTTCGGTGGAAGGTGCCAAATATCAAGGAATCAAAAGTTCAATCAAGGCTGAAAGGCTCTCAGGGTCAGGGGTCAGGCTGAAGTTTTCATTGAGGAAACAAATATCCAAACATTTTAAAAGCGTTTTCATTGGAAAGGTGTAACATTTTAGCTAGGACCTTGAGTTTTGTTGAAGTGGAATTGTAAATACGACCTCTATAGGTAGTCGAAAGGATCTGGGTATCTTCTGAAGAGAGGTAGGAATTAGATTCGGTCAAACTCTCATTCCCTATTCTGGGGAAGAGTTGGATAGCTGCCTGAAAGAAGGCTACTCTGAAAGGATCAAAGTGAAATCTCCTTATAATTAATAGCAGTATAAACTACTATTAATTTATATCGTAAAGATAACATATTTAAATTTACGAGAAACATATTTTTGCATGAGCATTCATGCATACCATATAATATAAAATATAATACATTAAATAATGAAATTTTAATAATTGCAACAATTTGTAACGATATTGGATTTCTTCAAAACCATTTAAATAATTTAATAGATACATATTTTAAACTAGGTAACTATAAAAATAACATCAAGCAGAAAATAGTAATATATATATAAATCAACACAGTAACATAAAGAATAAATTAAAATTCGTAAGTGCAAATTTTTATGGATGGATAATAAATAATATACTTTGTATTAGAATAAGATACTAGATAGTTATTTCAGAGGAAATACATCATTAGCATGTATTTGGCTCCGCTGCTATGTTGTGTAGAGGAGTTAGGGGCCGAAACCTGATAGCATAGTAGTTTCTCCTGATGACCTCTAATTCTTATTCTGATACAACGTCTGTTATTTATTAGTCAATTCATAAAAATGACGTTTATTTTAAATTTCATTTTTTTTAACTTGATTTAAATTATAGAAAATCTAAAAACAATTATTAATTTTATTATTTAATTATTAAATTTTGATTTAGCATTATTATGTTTTGTTTATTTTATAATTATATTAAATACGTAGACTCAGTTAGCTGATTTAATTCCTCTATCCGGCAGCGAATAAGGTCATGAGAGCTGATCTGATGTTGGCGCGACTGCTCAGTACAGATGGGTTGTAACAACCACTTCTTATGAAGCAGTAATATGTCGAGGAGAGAATTAGTTGTTAAGCAATGAAAGGTGGCGGAAGGTGGTTTTGTGAATGAGGTAGTCTTCTTGGTTCTGCGGTTTAAAGCATTAATCCAACCACCAGTTCTGTCGTTGAAGTCACCAAGTAACATGTCATAACTGCCACCTAATATTCGATCCATGAGGTCAAGTGTCTTGTGAATTTCTCCTGCCCGGATATAGATATTGGCTATGTTGATGCGTTTACCGTTTTTACAGAGTGATAGACAAGACGGGGCTGGACAAGAAAAGTTTATTAAGATGGATGATCTTAAGGATCACTTAACTAGGGTTTAAAGACCTTGAGATGAAGAGGAGTGAGGGAGTTATGTACGGAGTAAAGTGGGTGTAGATGTGTTTAGGGATAAATCGAGTCATGTCCTGAGGGAGATGTCCTTATACAAGATTGAAGCCTAAGGGCAGAATCGCCTCCCGATTTTCACCGAAGAATATTCAGTGAAAAAGGCTCTCGGTTACTTCCCATTGCGTAATGTGACCACAGTGGGACGCCCTACACATAACCGGAACCAGGGGCGGATAGATTGCCCTTTTCGCCTACACATGTGAACACTTGGAATATTAGTTCATATTTGCATGGATGAAACATGCAAATATGATCTCAATTATGCTGTTAAATATATTACAAAAAATTGAAACTTTGTGCTAGGGGATGTAGAAATGCAATACATTGATTTCATTAGTGCAAAACCCCGTCAAAGTGGGAAGTATGTTTCACATTGACTGCTGGAAAAGGCACATTCTCAATTAAATATATTAATTATACAGTGATTTACAGTTTAAGTTGTCACTCAAATGAGCGCAAAAATGTTAGTTTTAAATAATTCATCATTTACAAGGTATTGTAAAACTGTCCGCTGGTGGTCTAATCTGTTTCAATGAAGCAGAGGCTACTTTTAAGATATCAAACTATTGAACATTTAATATTACCTAGATTTTTCAGTGTATAAATGTGAATATGGCTGTTCATGAAAAAACATAAGCCTTAAAGAGTTTGCTGGTATGCTACCCCATTCTACCGACTATTAAGAATACAGTAGGAACAAATATGCCTTTCAATTCGATTGTCCACCATCTTTTGCATATTATATGTGTTTATGATGTTTTAATGACACTTGACTATTTAACCTTTAATATTGCTCAGATTTTCGGTACGGAAGTATATGGCTGGTAAAGTATACACACAAGCCTTTCATTAATTAAAGGCTTAACCATCTAATTAAACGGGCAAGCTAATGATTAACTTGATTACTTTAATCAAACGCGCAAGCTTTTAATTAATTTGAAACAATAAAATGTGAAAATTAAAATTATTTGTCACAGATTAATTAATCAACCAATTAAAAAATACAAATGAGAATTTGAAAAATGTCAGTTTCATCTGCAATCAAAATTTCGAATAATCAAAAATCATGTGTCGTAAAATATACATTCAAAATATTCGTAAAATTTTCAGACAGTTCAAAGTTATAGAAATTGTGAAATAAGGCAATAACCATCATTCTTCTAACAATTCACTTTCAATTGTACTGTAACACTGTTGCATATTATTGCGAACTTTGTCAACTAACAATTGAACATCTTCTTTGGTACAAGAATCAGTATAGATTGGATCTAGGCATTTTACGTTTAGAACACCTGGTAACCATCGACGCTCTTCATAGTTGTAAAACTTGCTCATATTTGAAACGACAATCGGTATAATAGGACATTTTGTATCAATGGCTAATAGAAACGCACCCTTTTTAAATTCTCCTAAAGTATTAGTACTGTTCCGAGTACCTTCCGGGTATATCCACACACTCCAACCATTCTTTTTTACTTTAGCACTTAACTCGGTCATTATTATTTTGCTTTGTTTTGTATCCCCTCTAGTAATAAACTGAACACCACATAAATAGCAAAGCAGGCCGTATGGACCGGTCATATAGAGCAATGACATTTTCGCGAGTCCTATGCAATGCGATGGCCACATTTGGGCCAATATCGCAAAATCCAATGCGCTTTGATGGTTTGAAACGAAAACAAAACTACCTTTGAGTTTAAATAAATTATTAATACCTGTAAAATTGATTTTAACGTCGAGTAACTGGTAAAACCAGTCTAGAATGTACAAAACTCGATCGCAATTTCTTGGATCACGCGGTCGATCAAGTGTTAATAATATCAAAAACGGAGAAACAAATCCGGTTATTAATATAAAATAGGTCCATTTTATATAGAATTTAATCCAGTTCGGCAAGTACGGGTATGATAACTTCGCGATCAACCATAAAACAATACAGAGTATAGCTATATTCTTGATAGCCCACATTGATGTAATCTGAAATTAATTTACACAAGTTTAAATGGGCAATTATAATATTTAAATAGATAGGAAATAATCTATTACAATTTATTTATATACCTAGTGATAAAATATGTACAGTGCTGAAAGGAAGCAGTATGTACTCAATCCAAAGGCCCGAGAGTTTTAATAGATATAGGATAAACTGCGATTCTTTAGTTTATACGAAATTATATTTTTGCCTTTCGAGGGGGTTTCAATCCTTTGGAGTCGGTTTTATCCCACAAAAAAGCCTTTTATGCATGTACTGTTTCTTCACATCCAGATTTTATTCTTATCTATATCAGGTTTGGAAGAAGTAAGGAATTTGATTTGTTCCGCTATTGACGACATTGGAGAGCATAATGGAAATGCTCAATTATAACATATAAATACATAGGAAATAATCAATTACATTTTTTATATAGCTAGTGATCAAATATGTATTTTTATTTTTAATGTGTATCAATGCTAATGCACATCATCCTAATATGTTTTTATCATTGAATTTATCCTCAGGATCTAAGAATGCATCCGGATTTTGCATTTGAAAATTTGATTTTGCATTGTAGTTTCTGTACAGGTCACTTTAGAGTTTCCCAATAGGTATAATGTTAGAATACTAACTGATGAATCGAGATAGACTCGTGGACAATTTCTCCGTATCAATCAGTTAAAAATATGTCCAAATATCAAGCCAAAATAACAACGAAAGGGATTCCACCATTAGATACTTTTTATTTTATAAAATAAAAACGCAAAGATGATTGTTGAGGATATATCTAAATTAATGCTAGAGAGAAATAGTATTATTCATAAAATCTTAAATTATTTAATTTACTTTCTTTCTTTAAGTTAGTTCGTAACTTTTTCGATACACACTACATTACTTATCTGGTAGTATGTCACCGCTTTAATCAATAGTAAATTGATTTTGTAATAAGATTGACATTTAGTTACTGCATATATGAAATATAAAATTTATATTTATATAGAAAATTTATATTTAGATCGATATTAAATATAATTTGTTGCAGCTAATGCACTGATTTAATCAATAGTAAACTGATATTGTTATAATATCGACATTTAGTTCTGTATACATGGAAACTATTATACCAAAGCTATATATTTATCAACTTTGTCTGTTCGGCGCTTGTATGTTTGGCGTGACCCAGTTTTCAAACCCTCTTAAGTAATTAAGAAGGTAAGCAGAGTTTTCATGGCACACAAGTAGTACAGTGGATAAAATTGATGGTTTAATTACAGTTGGAATTAAATAAATGTTTTTCATTTTATGTCTTCCAATTTAATAAAACCTAGCATTTCTTATTGTAAAAATGCCCAAATGATTTTATTATATATTGTAGCACATCGTAAATAACTTTAAGAAACAAAGTACGAGTAATTCAAAAAATGAAAACCATTTTTAAAGGCTTATATTTTTCATGAAATCACAAATTTATGTAAATGCACTTTAAATTACTTTTTTCTTAAAATTTTTTTAATGTCATAGCATCCTTTGTTTTGTATTTATTTAAATGTTTTCAAAAAGCTTGGTCGTAGAAAAGGTGAGCAACAGATTTTTATATAAAATGAAAACAGAGCAAAAATGTAATTTTCAAATATATACAAATGTTATATTTGTAAAAGAAATTCAATAATTTAATGCGCTTAAAATTTTTGATAACACCGCACGTTGCTTTAATTCTACTTACTTAAAACCTACGTATTTATGTGGTTCTTTTCGTTTTCTATCTGGCGGCAATATTTCATGTCAACAAAGTTCCAATTGACAACCATAGTTTTGTGTAACTTGAGGGCCTTGGATCTAAGTTCGGATTCTTGAATTCATATTGAAAGCAATAGTACACCGCTTTTCGGGATCCTTGGAGGATGCGGAAATATGCATATAATTTTTAATTATATGCATATAATCGCCTAGCATATATAAAAGAACACCTGTTTCTTTACGTTTCGGCTTTCGCCTTCTTCAGAAATCTACAACAACAGAAAACATAATAGTCATAATATACAGAGTAATAGCAAATGCTTCAAATATCGAAACTACCTATTTTTAAAATTATAGATAGAAATGTTGTTTAGGCCATTTTGTCAGTTGCGAATATTCCTATTGCCCTACATTGCAATTACATTGCAATTTAAACATTTCGATACAACAATATGGCACTTCATTCCTCAACTACATTGCAACTCAAACATATCATTAAACAACGGACAGTATTCCGAATAGAATCCTGTCCGTTGTTTCACAACAAAAAAATCTAAGTCATGTGTCGAGAAGGTGGCAATTAAGAATATGTTTGAATGTGATAAATGACGGATTGCGGCCGGCGTCGAGAGGGAGCTAATTCCATGCGAAGGATCAGAGAGCGTAGTTGTTGGAATAATTTTGCAACGTGGAGTAAGAGGGAACGACGAGAACGCATCGATAGAGAGGTGGAGCGAGTGTCGTCTAAGAAAGGGAGTTGATGAACGATGGAAATCCCACAGCTATAAGAAGAAAAGTGACGAGAAGAAGGCGAAGTTGGATGCAGATGTGGATGGTGTGCCAGGCAAGTTGGGCAAGATGTGTGAATGTGTTGGAACACTCAAACGGCGGTTTGATGATGCGTTGGAGGGGTATGATGATGGATTTTGGAGAATTGGCGAAAAGGCTGAGACAGTAATTGATTTTAGGGAAGAGAAGCAATGAAAGAAGAGACATACAAGAACGGAAGTCGATAAGGAGATGGATACGGCGGATATCAAGGAGAATAAAGCTGGACGAACGGACCTTGTCACAGACGAACGCTTTAAGAGAAATATGATCATCGAAGTGGAAGCCTAAAAAAGTAAGATTATGGAGTATGGAGATAATTGATGATGCATGAGATACAAGGGGAGGATATATGTTAGGTTGACTGTGGATGATCCACATTGTTTTATATCATCTTGTTTAGAACAAGATGAAGATGGGAGAGACGTTTGTAGATAGAAGAAAGACACTTAAATGCATAATGCCCATATTTTGTATGCGATGGAAAGGTGAATGACATGAGCGTAGATGAGTATATTATCGGCGTATCGCATGACGTTAAATTAGTAAGGTTTGGTAAACGGAGAGAGATCGCTAAGCAGAAGAGAGAAAATCAGGGGACCTAGAACTGAACCTTGTGAAGCCGCATAGAAAATAGAGGTAGGAGGGGAAGATGATGAATTAGAACAGACGCGAAAGCGACGGTCGGATAGATATGAGCCAAACCATGCTACGAAAGAGGAAGAAAACCGTAATCATAACGAAGGCGAGAAAGGAGGATGGAATTGTCGATGATGTCTAAGGCGGAGGAGAGGTCGACGAAGAGGAGAACACTATATAGAGCTTTGTCACGAGCAGTAGGTCGTTGTAAACTGCTGTGCAGGTGATTTCTGTGGAGTGATTATAATGAAAATCGGATTGGAAAAATGGTACAAATTGGATGTAGATATATAAACGTTGATCTGCATTAAGAAGATGCGTTATAAGAGCTTAGAATTGTGCTTCGGGAGCTACTAAGTTTCATTTTCAAAATTTTAGAGGCTGCCAAAAGCTGGAGGTTTTGGCAACTGGAGTTTGCAGGTATATGTTTAAGATTTAAGCATAGATCAGTATAACATCCTGGCATTTAAAAGTTTAAATGACTGCTCTTGAAATCTATTATTAAATGATTATTGGTGTGACACAAATCTAACTACTGCATTGACTGTGGAGAATATCTAACTTAGTTAGATATCTAACTTATCTAACTAAATCTAACTGTTCCAAGAATGTTCGAGTTAGCTATTTTCCTGAAAATATTCATTAGAATTGAATCAAATGTTGGCAACTCGCAGCCAAATATTAATTGAACTTTACTGCGAACTCACATTAAGAACACTACACTATAAGGAGCAATGTGCAAACTGAAGGATATCCCGTACGTAATGAACGAGAGTATGTAGGAATTGTAAAATCGAGATAATTGCTTCTGACAAGCACATAATCTCTTTAATTCAAGAAGAAAATCCAAGCAAATTGGGTTCGCTTTCTTGACGTTATTAATATGCATTCTTCAAGAAAAAATAGATTGAAATGTTAAACCTAAGATTTCCAATTCGTTTACTCTAGTCAGATAAAAACTACAAAACTTGTGTACTAGGATAGTTTGCTTAAACGGAAATAAAATTATTTTAGACTTGACTGTATTGAGGCAGACAGTTATCATTAAATCATTTGTGCACATGTTTCACAAAAATTTCCACGACTTTGTTGGAATTACCTTGAGAACTTGCTAAGTAATTATTGTTATATCATCTGCATATTTAATACATAAGGAACTATAACTGCATGCTAAAAAATCTTTCATATAATTTTTAATATATTCTAAATAAAAGAAGAGATATACCACTGACTTATGGTACATCGTAGCTGTTTACTCTCCACGAAGATTTCTAACCGTAATGCTTAGCATACGATGTCTATTGTATAGGTAAGAATATAAGAATCTTATCTGCCAGTATAGAAAGCCGCATCTTTTTTCTAATAGCAAGGGTACAAAGCACATTACCGCTAATACTTTTTCAAGGTAGAAAGCCTATTGGTTACTGGAGAAACTGATATGTTATTAGGTTTAAGCCCACTATTCCTCGAGTCAATATAGTAGCAGGGACAAATAAAATCTGTTTGATTTTATTTTTATAGTTACCTAGTTTATAATATGCATCCATTAAATTATTAAACTGATTTCGGATAGCAATTCTTAAAATTTCATTATTTAATGTATTATATTTTATATTATATGGTATGCATGAATGGTCATGCAAAAATATTTTTCTTGTAAATTTAAATATATCATCTTTACGATATAAATTATTAGTAGTTTTAGTTAATGTTAATTTAATGTTCATATCATTAAATACATAATAGGATATGACATGACATAATAGGACATAACCCATTATGATATAAATACATAATAAGATATATAATAGAATATAAAATACATAGGATATATACCTTCTTTATCATTTATATTGGTTGTATTAAGAATAAGGCTACCTAAATAAATTTTACTTATTGAATAAAAACTATTAGAATAAAATACACATATATCATCAATATATCGAAACATATATTTTGTATCTTTATGTAGTTTAGATTTATTTTTAAATAGTTCGAAAAAAAAGTAAGCTATAATTGGGCTACTATTACCTTCAATAAGAACAAATTTTATTGTCTGAATATAGATGTCTCTTCTTTATTAATATTACTTCTATCAATTTAAATTTACCCATATATTTATATTTACTTGATGGTTGGATTCTTGTTTATATATAGTAAGTATAAATTAAAATTAATTTATAAGCTACTTCCGGTTGGAATTTTGTTGGTAGAGACCAATAATCATATTTCGTATATATAATACACTGTGTTCAAACCACTGTATGGGGTATCTTGCAGACTCATTGCTATGTAATCAGTATAATGTAGAACCAGACAAACGTGCACGTTTATTTAATTAAATCGACAAATTCGGCAAAAACGTTTCGGCACTACGCCTTTTTCAGTTAAATATATATATAAGAGAAGTGTATATATGTGTTCACTTATATATCTATAAGTGAACACACCTTCACGTATAAATTGCTTGACGTAGACACTAATGATAGAGCAACGTTGGATAGGGAGACTACATACTGATCAAACTCCAGGCGTTAATACCGACAAGCACATTATTCGCTGATAGGATGTGCCTTGAAAAAGTATTTTGACATTTAGTGATCTTTATTTTGTTTAAATGTGGTTATTTCACAAACCAATGTATTTCTATTGTGTTGAAGATTGTACTGAAGAAGATCCCTCGGGGTTGAAACGTTTAAAAGACAGTCGTGAATCGAAGTCCAGTCTAGGTGTGACTCAGGATTGATAAAATCAATTCTTTCCATATATAAATGTAGATATTAACTAACCGTTAATATCTGGCTCGGTTAGTTAATATCTACATTTACATATATATACTCAACTTTGATTGAGTTCAATCTGCGTGCCTGGATCCATAAGGATACGATTATATACTTTAATGTAATTGTAAGAGTCTTGGTTATTAAAA
>WNNJ02001229.1:0-52319 GCA_012934845.2 Pomphorhynchus laevis | reverse complement strand
AATTTGTAATATGCAAATTGAATTTAAACAACTAAAAAAATTCAATTTATTACAGTGCGCGTGTCTTTGCGAGTGCAATAATTTATATTAAATCTAAAAATGAAGTATTCGCACACTTTCTACAATTTCAAGATATTATTAAAAGACAGTTAGTACCTGAAATGGTTGTTGCGATTTACACATGCGTGTTAACCTAGGTCTATACAGCTGGTGTATTAATCTACAGTAACTGATGTTTTAACCTAGAATGACTATATGACACTTGATGTGTCAACCTACAGTGACTTATCGGACCATAAAATAGTCAAATATCTCTTCTTTACTACCTACATCGAAATTTGGTACATTTTACACAACTTAGAAACACGAAACTGTAAGTAAATTGCATGAAGTATCAACATGCGAGGTGAAATGTTTCTTCATATATATATCTAGAATAGTTACTAGATAACATACACCGATAAATTTCAAGCTAATATTAAGTATCGATTCTACTTTTATTAAAATGGCGTATTAAATCACTTAGGATAAATAATATTATTAATTTATATCTATTCTACTTTTATTAAAATGGCGTATTAAATCACTTAGGATAAATAATATTATTAATTTATATCGTAAAGATGACATATTTAAATTTACAAGAAACATATTTTAGCATGAGTATTCATGCATTCCATATAATATAAAATATGATACATTAAATAATGAAATTTTAAGAATTGCAACAATATGTAATGATATTGGCTTTCTTCAAAAATCGTTTTAATAATTTAATAGATGCATATTTTAAACTAGGTTACTATAAAAATAAAATCAAACAGAAAATAGTAAAATATATAAATCAACACAATAACATAAAGAATAAATTAAAACTCTTAATATATTATTATAAAATATAATTTTATTTTATAAAATCTAAATTATATAAAGATATGAAATATATGCTTCGATATATTAATGATAAAATAACTCTAATAATTTTTATTCAATTAGCGAACAAATTTATCCAGTTTGACTCATTTTTACTTCTTCAAAATCATTTAATTAATTTAATATATACAAATTTTATACTAGGTTATTAGAAACATTAAATCAAGCAGAAAATAGTTAAATATAAAAATATACAAAATTTCATTAAAAATAAATTTAAACTCTTAAGCGAAAATTTTTTGGATAATAAATAATATACTTTGTATTATATTAGCACTTCTTCCTGATGACCTCTAATTCTTATTCTGATACATCGTATGGTTTTTATTAATTTTTTTATTTTAACTTAAATTTACAAAAAAAACATATTTTTGCATGAGCATTCATGCATTCCATATAATATAAAATATAATACATTAAATAATGAAATTTTAAGAATTGCAACAATATGTAAATAGTAAAATATATAAATCAACACATTAATATTAAACGTAAATATAAAATCATTAGCGGAAAATATTTTGAATAATAAATAATATACTTTGTATTAGAATAAGATACTAGATAGTTTGATCAGAGGAAATACATAATTAGCATGTATTTGGCCCCGCTGCTATGTTGGGTAGAGGAGTTAGGGGCCGAAACCTGATAGCATAGCAGTTCCTCCTGATGACCTCTAATCCTTATTATGATACAACGTCTGCTATTTATTAGTCAATTCATAAAAATGACGTTTATTTTAAATTTCAATTTTTTATTTTAAATTTGTATAAATATAAATTGTAAATTATATAAAATCTTAACAATTATTTATTATTTTAATTATTTTTTATTTAATTATAAAATTTTGAAAATACGTCATCAGCATGTATTTGACTCCGCTGCTATGTTGGGTCTAGGAATAGAAGCCGAAACCTGATAGCATAGCAGTTCCCCCTGATGACCTCTAATCCTTATTCTGATACAACGTCTGTTATTTATTAATCAAATCATAAAAATTTACTTAAAAATTTACTTTACTTAATCCTTATTTGGATACATCTGTTATTTATTGGTCAATTCATAAAAAATTGATTTTTATTTAAAATTTCAATTTTTTTTTATTTTAGCTTGATATAAGTTATAACAAAATTATATGCTTTTTTATTTATAAATCATATAAAATCTGATATATTTATTATTTATAATTATTTGTAATTATTCTTAATTTATATAGTAATACGAAAACTCAGATAGCTTATCAGATTCTTATAAAATGTAAAACAAGATACTCAATGTTGAAAGTCGTCATATATTTGTATCACACATTTTTAAGAGTACATGAAAGTACTTATGGACATAATAGATGCGCAAAGTTGTTGGATATTACAATTAAGAATTTACACTTTTGGTCTCCTTATGAATTCTGTAGACTCTATCACCGTTTCTGTGGGGTCCATATTTGATTTGTTTGTTTAGCCACTAAAATACTGTAAAGTAATATATTGCTTTAACAATAGCTTAAATTAAAATATTAATATAATTTTAAGCTAATATTTTAACTCTTATTAAAATATTTAACAAATTGTAACTAGTGCTTACAAAATACTTTTTGAAAAAAAAAACAAATTTTAAAGAAACGAATAATCTTATTTTATTAAATTGTTATATTTTAATGACAACTGGTGCCATCATCAGGCTTGAGGGAATATTTACTTATTTCATATCAAGATTTAAAAAGATAAAACTAATATTTTTTATTTCTAGTCTGATAATTATGGTAATGGTTTGGATCAAAATATTTAAATTTTTATTAAAATAAAATGCAAGAAATATATTCATTCTAAAATGTATTTTAAAATATTCAGGAACAATCAGGTATAATTGAAAGGCAACAAAATTATTTTGATATTTTACTAATAACTACTAGCATCTCCAGAATTTTGAAACAATTTTGTTTCAAATTTGAAAGGCTTTAGTTTATATTACTTTTAAGGTTAAGTTAGCTTTATTACCATCCATTAAGTTATCTTTTAGTTTTTTAATATAAAACGCTTATAAAATATTGCGTTTAAACTTATCAGATTATGTAAATAAATTGATAGTTCCATCAAAATCAATAATGTGATCATTATTAATGCTATGATCAACTAAGGCATTGCTTGTTCCACATTTAAGTGTGTATTTATGCTGGCTTACACATTTATTTATACCTTGCCCAGTTTGACCTATGTATATTTTACAATCCTAATATTTTTTTATCCATTGGCTTTGTTCAGTTGGTCAAATTTTTAACAAGAGGAAACGCCATATTAGATAAAATATATACTAACTCTGAAGCATATTTTACTGAAGTAACAAAGGGATCATCTCTAGGCGAATCCGATCACTGCGGATTATTAATTTTTCCTCGTCAATATTCTAAAAGATATAATTTCAACACATGTGGTATATGATTGGCGAGAACAGCATATCATTCGATTCAAAAATTCATGCGCGACAGGGCTGGCAGCTTTTGGATCAATCTGGAACTTGGAGGAATTATCAAAGTTAGTAGAAACTTGCATCAATATGTGTATACCTAAGCGTAGAGTCTGCATTACTTCATGTGATCCTACATGGATGAGTCCTTTGATAAAGTCACTTCAAGAAGAAAAATACAATGCTTACCGATCAAATAATCTTACAAATTACAATTACCTGAAACAGAAAATTTCCATTATGATTAATAGATCGCGTAAGTCTGATTTTCGCGACTTAAGTGCCAAAAAAATCGTCCTCTACATTTTTGAAATGTGTAAAAAATTTGCCTTGCAACCCAACGACCTCAAGTTTTGACCAACTATGCAAATCAGAATTAGTTATAAAGCTAATACAGCTTAGTTATAAAGCTAAACCAACTATGCTACTCCCGATTGTCACGTACGGTCTCTCAATATTTAGTCACTCTCAATATTGCGATGAATTTTATGATGGGACGGATGCACTCGTTTCTATAGAAGATATTACTTCCACACTGCATCGACTTCCGAAGAAAGTGTCCTACGGTCCTGAACCGCCTTTATGGGCCTTAACAACGCTTATCGACACAATAGCGCTACCACTCTCACGTAGTCTTACAAATATATTAAATACAGGAGTCGTTCCGTCAGCTCAAAAGCTGTCTAAGGTCGTACTCATACCAAAAAATGGCAAACCTCTTTCAGCTGATGATTACAGACCAATAAGTTTATTACCAGCTTTAACAAAATTGATGGAAAAAATATTTATCAGTCGTATTAAAAATAAATTACTAAACACGATAAATCGTAACCAATTTGCCTTTAGACCATGTGGAAGTACGACAAAAGCTATAATCTCTCTTAGACAGGCTATATTGCATCATCTAGACAGAAAAATCAGCCGATTGTTCAGTGTCTAATAGCAGATTTAAGTAGAGCTTTTGACACAGTAAATTATACTTTGCTATTAACGAAATTGGATAGTATTTTGTCACCATGGTGTGTTAGATTATTGGCTTCTTATTTGAATGAACATATGCATTCATTCAATATAAAAACACGTCTTCAGATAGGGCATACGTTAATGTTGGCGTTCCTCAAGGTAGTGTCCTATCGCCGTTAATTTTCAGTGTGTATGTAGATAATTTTAGAGTCTGCTGTCAAAATTCATCGTGCTTTAAATATGCTGATGACTTGATCATTTTAAATGCGAAGATAGCATTATAAACTCGAACGTAACAATAGCAAAGGAAATCACTAATGTAGAATTATGGACGTCGATGAATGAGTTTATATTGAACATTTCAAAATCTAAGATAATTCACTATCAGCTACGAAATAGTAATCTTGATGGACCTTGTGATTTTGGCATGATTAGAACTCGTACTTGCTGTGTATTGGGCGTGTTGTTCGAGTCGAATCTTTCATGGCGTTCCCATGTAAGTATGATTATGCGTAAGTGCTTAATAAGACTTTATACGTTGCGAAAGTGTAAGTACTACGGTTGGTCGGCAGATGATCTTCGAATACTATATTACTCCTTAATTCGACCTGTAATATGATATGCATACCCTGTCTTCTGCGACATAGGCTCATCTCTCCTAGCGCGTTTAATTAGTATACAAAAATCAGCTGAGCGTATATGTTGCGCAGATATAGAGCCACTTCCGGACTATCTCGCACATGTTTTCAACAAATTTGCTCACGAACAAGGCTTTCTTAACTCATTGGGCTGCAAAGCCGCAGTACAAACACACACCATGCAAATACGACGAGGACGTAGGTTCGAAGAATTTCTCGCACATACAGTTCACTGTAAAAATAGCTTTTTGTTCAGATCAATACGTCAATTGAACAAAGAATCCAAACAACAAAGGCAAATCGAAGAAAACAAAAAACTCTAAAAAATGTAAGGGTGGCACCCTACAGCTAAAAAATATTGTAAAAGTGGCACCCTATAGCCAAAAATATTGTAAGGGTGGCTCCCTATAGCCTCAGGTAGTAGAAGCTAAGATAGCTGCTTCGAAGTTATTAATAAAGGCATTTTCATTCATTCATTAATAATAAATTCCAAAATCGTGGATTGCTACAAGGGGACCCTTTGAGTCCTCTACTTATCACATTCTTTATTAATGACCTACCGGGAATAATTATATCTGCAAGTAAATCGAAATGCATATTTTACGCTGACGATCTTGCAATTTTGTCCTATAATCTTGAATCTGCTCAGATTGCACTCAACACTTTATTTGATTATTGCTTGGAAAACAAAATATTTGTAAACACGGAAAAATCAAAAATCGTAAAATTCCGTAAGGGTGGCCGATCAGCTTTTCTATGGTTCGAATAAACTAGAATTTTGTTGCGAGTATTCTTATATTGGCTTAAACCTAAATACTAAATGGACGTTCACTAACCACATCATTCAAAAATGCGCAAAACTCACAACTATCACTTCTTCATTCCGAAATATAGGAAATTTATCATTCGACGGAGCCATTAAATTCTTTAGAACTATGCTACTCCTGATTGTCACGTACGGTCTTCCTGCAATCTGGGACGATCTCAAACCTCAAATTTTAGGAAGATCGATTCCATGCAGTGGCGATTTATCAAAAAGATTTTTGGAATCTCTCTAAAATGTTCTTCTTCTATCATTGCGGTTATCTCTCAAGTTCCTAATTGTTGTGTATACATAAAAAATATATTACGCTTAAGTAACCCTCCAGCACTTGTCGCTCATTTTGACACCTTTGATATTTCAAAATCTCATGTAGATCCTGATATTCTTCGGTCACCAGCATATCTTTATAATCATAAAATATCCTTATTTGAAAAGATTCGTTCAGTTCTTCACGACCACTCACTTGGAGAGCGTCAGTGCATGGTTACCATGAGAAATTTTGCAGCATAAATGTTGCTTGTCATCTAAGAAGTAATCACTGCCAATGTCGCTTTTGTAGTTTATCATCTTCACAATTACTACATGTATTTGAATGCAGACATTTGTCACAATTCAGCCTGAGGCAAATAGACAGGATGTGAATATCAACTACCTGATACGATGGCTACTGTTATCTGTTTGAAGAGGATTCCGACTGTCTTGACAACAATTGTTCGATAATATATGTTGTTGTGGTTGATCGCAGGACATGAGTTACAATGAAATGACAATTATTTTTTAACATTGTAATATTTTTTCTATTCTGTAATGTTGTAATTATATGCCCATCGTCGAAAAACGGCAGTGGTTTAATAAATTCCTCAGATTATTATTAATATATTATTAATAATTATTATTAATTAATATTATTAACATTATTAATATTATTAACATTATAATATTATTGATATTATATTAATATTAAATATTAATTTTAATATTAATATTAATTAATATGTATGTGACTTTGTTTTACATTGTTTACATCAACTTTAAGGTTACCAAAATGATTTTCTTTCGAATATTGTTGGCAACACCTCTATGGATGTCGTATTCATACTATCGATATTCAACCAGTAAGATCGTGACAGCGAACAATAGTTTAGGCATGATAGACAGCGAAAGCCACAACATATTGCGCGATACTTTGTTCAACGTGAGTAAATATGACTCATATGGATTATGCGATAATTTAACTGCAGAACAAATATGCTTGCTTCGATACTGGAAATCAATATCAACCTTAAGAGGAGTGAAAAAACATCACACAAATACGACACTTGAAATGTCCAGACTAATGTCAGGGTAAGCACTTTTAAATTATCAAAGTAAAAGTACACTTCTCCGTTAATCGTGGAAGCAGAATTGATCTGAAAAATCCACAAGTTAAAATGATATATTTTATAATCGATTACTTTAAGAAGCGCTTTTCACTGAATTAAACATGGATCCAAGAGTACTGACTTAATTTTTAAAAGAAAGGGTAGATTTACGAAAAAATCCGAAATAGACATTAGATCTTTATAGGTCCAGAATAGATAACTTGGAAATAACTTTACAAGTAACAACAACAATTTATTGACAAGAAAAAATATACAAGATTTTTCCTGTCAACCATTGGTCAGGGTGTCGGGTCGTAAAGGCAGTAAACAAACCAAACTAATCCAGACATCGCGATCCTGGGCGACAGACCAGAGTCCTCTTTAAGATATCCCGAGGCAGACTTCGGCAAGTTTCGAGATTTGATTTCTCCACCTATACCGAGGCCTACCTCGAGGTCTCTTTCCAGAGAGTCCGGCCTGGAAACACTTCCAAAGAATGCGATCCCTAGACATCCTCATAACGTGTCCTAGCCACCTCAACTGACTTTCTTTAATGTGGAGAAGCAGCGATTTTACTCCGAAACCATCCCGGATGACCGAATTCCTAACCTTATCTCTAAGGCTAAGACCGGCCATACCGCGAAGGAACCTCATTTCGGTCGCCTGTCACCGGGATATTATCCTTTCATACATAACCCAAATCTCATGACCATAGGTTAAGATAGGAACGAAGATTGTGTGATAAAGCGAAAGCTTCGCCCGAAGACTAAACTCCCGCTTTACACTAAATCTAAGTAGATTTACGGTACAAGTATATTCACTAGTACAAGTAGATTTACGGAATCCGTTGATGGGGTATAATAAATAGCATTTTGTTTTGACAATCATTGAGCAGCTATAAATTTCAGAACTCAGTTTTGACAACCGTTACTTTATGATGAAGTCATATGTCAGCTGGAAAATGATGCCAAACGAAAGCGAGGCTTTCTTAATTTTCGCAATAAATCATAGACAATTTGTTACACTAATACTTTATAATGGTAAATATTTTATAAATATTTTATAAATATTACAGCAAACAATATTCATTGTTTGCTTAATAAATAAAATATTTTGAAAATACAATTAAAATTTAATTTTTAAATTAAAATTTTATACAAATTATAGAATGTAATATACTAAGAAAATATTGGATATTATTTTATTAAATATTTTATTTATTTAATATATATTTATAATTTAAATAACTATAAGATGCTTATTATATTAGGATTTAATGTTTTTTATGATACATGTTATATTAAACTCATTATTCGGTTTATGAAAATACTTAGTTATAAAAATTTTACTTAAGATTAAGATAGTTCCATTCTTAAATAAATGCAGATTCAGTTAAGTGGTATAATTAATAATCCACAATAAATTAATTTACGATATAAAAGTTACTCAGTTTATTAGATGAACAGGAGGCCAAAGCCAGATTACATGGGAGTTCGTTTTAATGACTTTTAATTTTTATTGCATTTTTATTTAGTTCATAAAAATACAAATGTATAACAATTATGGTGTCTTGTGTGTTAGTGCAAGAAATCGTTTTGCAAAATTTATATTTTACAAAATAAACTATAATGATAAACTTTTAAATCTAAAAATACTTTTTGGAGAAATCGGTACTAAAAAATTAATTCTAATTATGTTTAAATAAAATTAAAAATTAAATAATTTTAATCATATAAACAAATATGGCTTGAAATTTTTAAGGTTTATACAAGATTATGATTAAGAACATGATTTCAAAAATCCAAATTGCTTTGACTCCTATACACGTTTTTTTTAATTTGAATTCAAATATTTTAGCAAATAATTTGATTTAAAATTCACGACAAATTTTTATATAACATGTGCATATTTTTACGTTTTTTAATTCGACGTTGTAAAACGATCGCAGACATATATTTATAATTTAATTCAATACGTAGATACATTCGTGTGCCATGTAACCTTTTTTTTGGGCATTATTAATTATCCACACGAAAAAAAAAGTTTTTCTCGTGTGAATAATTAATAATGCCTAAAAAAACAGACTTTGTATAACCTTCGATCCGGCATTTCTGCCTCCAACTGTCTTTCTTCTATCTACAAACGTCTCTCCAATCTCCATCTCGTTCTAAACCCCGAAAAGTCCAAAATAATGTGGATCCTTCCCCGTAAACCAAACATATCTCCTCCCATTGTATCTTTTGCCTCATCGATCATCCCTATAGTCCACAATCTCACTTTCTTAGGCTTCCATTTCGATGATCACCTTTCCCTTAAACCCTTCGTCCGTGACAAGGTCCGCTCGTCTAACTTAATTCTCCGTGACATCCGCCGTATCCGCCCCCTTATCGACTTCCGTTCTTGTATGTCTCTTCTTTCATCGCTTCTTTTCCCTAAAATCGATTACTGCCTTAGCCTTTTCGCCAATTCTCCAAAATCCATCATCCTACCCCTGCAACGAATAATCAACACCACCGTTCGAGTGCTCTTTCGTCTCCGTCGCTTCGACCACACATCCACATATTTTGCCCAACTCTCCTGGCCCACCATCCACATCCGCATCAAACTCCGCCTTCTTCTCGTTACTTTTCGTCTCATCGCTGTCGGATCCCCATCACTCATCAACCTTCCTTTCTTAGACGACACTCGCCCCACCTCGCTATCGCTTCGTTCCTGTCATACCCTCTTACTCCACGTTCCTAATTACTCCAACAACTACGGTCTCCGATCCTTCATCGTCGCCTCCTCACTCGCCTGGAATCAACTCCCTCTCGACGTCCGTCGCGCTCCTTCCTTTATCACATTCAAACACCTCCCGTTCACACCTTCTCGACACCTGATTCACAGCCTTGTTTTGTTGTGGTCATGTAAGCGTGCGCTGGCACGCATTTGTCACGTTAAAATAAATCGTTTTTTTTCGATCTACCACCTTAAGGAATGGGAGAGGGGGTGATCTACCACCTTTCAAATAAAAAATTGTTCTGACGAGAATAACCATTTTTTTTATTTGAATTCAAATATTTAGCAAATAATTTAATTTAAATTTATGACAAATTTTCATATTAGATGTGTAAAGACAATTATTTATACTTTAATTCAATACGTAGATAAAATCATATCATTTTATTGATGATTTTATTGATTTCATTTTATTGAAATTTGATCTGGAAGAAATTATATTAGATGTGAATATTTATACATTTTTGAATTCTACGTTGTAAAACGACCGTAGATATATATTTATACTTTAATTCAATACGTAGATAATAATATTTACAATTTTCAATTGACCCACCAAATTTCATTGAATACTAATTGTAATGTTTAATAGGAGTGAAATTGATATAATAGATGTAATTGATATAATTATTTATTTGTTGTAAATGGATAATGATTTTGGGTCTTGTTTGCTTAATGAAAGAAACCGTTTAACAAAATTTATATTTTACAAAATATACTTAATTTTTTATATAAATATATTTTTTATATATTTTTTAATATACTGTAATGGTAATCATAATCACAATATTATGATTAAGAACATGATTTCAAAAAACCAAATTGCTTTGACTACTATACACGGTTTTTTATTTGAATTCAAATATTTTAGCAAATAATTTAAGTTTAAAATTTACGACAAATTTCTATATAACATGTGCATATTTTTACATTTTTAATTCTACATTGTAAAATGATCGTCAACATATATTTATAATTTAATTCAATATTAGATAAAATCATATTTGCATTTTATTGATACATGATTTTAAAATATTGAAACTTGATCTGGACGAAATTAAAAAAACATTAAAAAACTTGTTTTAACCTTCGATTTACTACCTTAAGGGTAGAGGGGCCAAAATATTTAAGAAGATGATCGATACCATCCGCAATCAAGCCTCATTCTGAGCCAGCGCTTCGGTAGTATTATTAAAGCGATGGTTATCGAAGCGTCAAGCATCTTTTAAAAGACTTTCCCCATGGGAAAGGGAATTAAGGTATTATTTTTGCACTACTAAAATATACCCTTAATCCTATATATATTAAAGTATATGCTTACTATCATTTTACAATGAAGGAATTCAAAAATTTACAAATTTGCGCATGTTATAATATAAAAATCTGTAGTAAATTTAAAGTTAAATTATTTGCTAAAATATTTGAATTCAAATAAAAATATGGTTATTCTCGTCGGAACAATTTGGTTTTTTGAAATCATATTCTTAATCATAATCTTGTCTGAACCTGAAAATTTCAAGCCATATTTGTTTATTTGAGTAAAATTATTTAATTTTTAATTTTATTTGAAAATAATTAAAATTAATTTTTTAGTACTTTAACTAATGTCTCCAAAAATTTATAGATTAAAAAGGGTATCAATACAGTGTATTTTGTGAAATAAAAAATTTTCAAAACAGTTTCTTGCACCAAACAAACAAGACCCCAATCACATTTATATAATTGGGGTCTTGTTTATATTTTTTATATATCGTACACTGTATGTAGTCTAAGTGATCTGATTCGTATAAAAGACAGGTTCGCATTTGTCTAGCATTTAAGTTAACTTAATTTGAGTCATTATATTTTATAATTTAATCTGTTACTATATGCAAGGGATTAAACGTATTTGCATATAATATTTATTCTACTAAATAGTAAATTAATAATATTAAGATATAATAAGATTAATATAATATATCATAATCTAATATATATGATAAAATATATCATAATCTAATATATGATATAATATATCATAATCTTAATATAATAAGATTAATATATTATATCTTAATATAATATAATAAGATTAATATATTATATCTCAATATAATATATTAAGATATAATAAGATAATCAGATATAAGATTTAGAACAACATATAAGAGTGTAAGATTATTTTGAAAAACAGATTTTTATGTAAAGGAAGACTTTTTAAATTGTGGCAAAGTGATTAGGCAAAGCGACCAATCACTGAAGATTAAAATCTATTAATATCATTTGATTAAATCTAATCATTTAATCTTCAAATGATTAAAATCATTTGAAGATTAAAATCTATTTTCATTTAATTAAACGATCTGATTTTATTAAGTTTTATTCACGTTAATGTAAAATTTACTGTATTTAGAATACTTCAGCATTTCGAAATATCACTTTTGGCTGCTATCGATTCATTGGATAAAAAAATTGATAGTGTACTCGAGTCACTAAAGGAAGATCCTGTGCATAACAATTACATAGAAGATTTTCTGCGTAATTACCCGTGTGGTGGTAAGTCCAAGAATACTTACGCATACGTTTGGTTGCACCGATCTATCAAATTTGGGTTTCGCCTTCTAGATTCGGTTGTAATTAGATTTTGTCTGGCAAATAACCATATTCCATCTTGTCAGAACATCTTAAGGTCGTTAAGTGAGGATCAAAAAGCCTATTTACATGATATTAGTGATAGTGACCTTTTCTACCAATCGTATATATCAACATTGGGTAAATTTCACTCGACGCTTTTGCGTTATACTTATCGTTTAAGTTCTTACAATATACCAAGCTCAGATGGTCTCATACGCTTTATTGGAATCAGCGATGGACGAGAACACGCCGATCACATTATCGAAATGATCACTGACATTATCAGCATTTTCAGAGAAAGCAGCCTAACCAAAGCTATAGACCATGGTACAATTTGTAAACAACACTTATCTCCATAAATAAAAAATATTTAAAAGGTCTTTATTTTAAAACCTATTAATTTTTATATTAATTTTTTTTAAGAAAATAATTCATTACAAAATTACATTTCACAGGATACCCTGAAAAGGGTTACATTGGATTATAATTTTACTTTTTAATAATAACGGTTTTACGCGGTCATATGTGAAATAATCGACATTGCTGATTTCAGTACATGATTGGCTTTTCCCTTGTTGAACGTGGAGATCGTAGACACGCAGAGGCGTCGCGAACCAGTTCAAACGAGATTCTTTTCTTCAGCAGCGAGAGAGATTCCGCATATTTGCCCTCCGAATTGCTAAAGTTTTCTGCAATTCGTGAAGTCAATCTTTTCAGAACAAGAAGTGCGTCCCTACCAAAGCCCCCGGATGTCGAAAACACTAGGGGTACAAACTTTGCACGTTCGACTATCTTCACTCGTTCGCTGTATTTGGCTCTTTTCCTTTTCTCATTGTACTCAAAGGCGGAATTGGTACTCTTACTGGCAGTCGATTGAGCAAGTATTGAAAATATATTTACGTCAAACAATTTACGCTCAAATCGACTGCACTCGAGATAAGAGCACACTATGTCCAGACGGGCGTTGTCGTCCCGAGTGGTAGTTGAAACTTCGAACTTCATTTCGGCTTGGACAGGCGATAATGTAGGCTCTATCCCAACACCCGAACAGACTCCAGTAAGCTCCTTTGCGATAATGTTTCTGATTGCATCGTGGTGAATCGATGGTAAACCTCCACGTTTACATGTCAAGGCATGGGCCAGGTTTTGGGAGGCTCCACATATACAATTGATTCCATTCAACCGATCTGAAGTTCACCCATATCGTGTGCAAATTTCATCTCTGAACTGGGTTGCAGTTAATCGAAGCTGTTGGTTGACGAGGGGCAATGAACTCAGCCATGCAGATGCTTTTTCTATTGATGCATGTGATATTACCTAGGAAACATTTTTGTCATTCTGAAATAATGTTTGACGCAAGCGATTACTTATCTCATCCCAACGTTTGCTCGCAAGTCCTTGTAATGACCTTGCCTGTAACTCCCATAAAACTACTCCAATTAGGCCAGACTTGTAAGTACCACTGACGGTCCTAGAAGAGATGTATGCCCTATTCGCATAGACTGATGGGTCTATAATTCTCAATCCTCCCAAACCAAGTGGGAATGTCACTACTCTGATCCACTCTTTGTTCAATACTTGATTCGTTATTGAGGGAATCAAGCGATCGATAAGGGCACTTTGGAGAGGCTCCATGTCTGATGGCATGCAATCAACTGTCCTCGTGATGTGCGACCATTTAAATTGAACTGATTTTGTCAAACCAGTATATACTGCCTGAGGATCATAATTCGCAATAGTTGCCAATCTGTGACATATCTCTGACCATTTTTCTGATGCCCTCTTTGTGGCTGACGATATGTAAAAGTTCGTTTCTATGGGAAATTCTAAGATCGTAATGCCTTTGATTGAGAAATGGATCTGATCGGACGGGAAGTCCATAGGACTTATTAAGCTCAGTAAAAATAATTGCGTCTTCGACGCGTTCACATGGTATCCATATTTTTGACCGACCTCATGTAAAATATGCCATACTGTATGTAAATGTTGGAGTCGGCCAACAAAATTCGCATCGTCTGCAAACCATCTCTGTGTTACGTCAGGAACTGCGTTCTGAATAGTCGAAATGAGAGGCAATGAATCCATTGCAAATGCAGCCATCGCAAATAGATCACCCCTGCGTAAAACCCTCCGTGATGTAGATACTAACTCCACTTAGTACGAGTTGAGTTGGGAATGCGTATAGATTCCAAAGCACAGTAGCCAACGATAGAGCAATAAAAGACATGTTATGTAGTGCTGCTCCACGATTGACTGCGTTGAAAGAATTCTTAGCGTCAATTACTAATATACAACTGTCTTGCGACAACTCGAATGTTTCTCTCAATAAGTGAATTGCAAATTCTATACCACCACGGTGAGATGCGCATAGTTGTTCAATTCCTGTCACTTCCTGAAGATCATTGCTTACTTTTTGTAGAATCGTCTTGGCTATTATACGCCTTACCACATCACATTCACCAATTGGCCTGACACTTCCATCTTTTTTCTTTTTTGCGATTAGGCGACTTGCTGTGAATGCTTATAGTATATCGGGATGAATACTTAAGGTTGCTAACCGAGTAGCGAAGGCGACTATTGACCTAGCAAGCGAGCTAGAATGTGTCCAGAAGCCGCATAACAGTCGACCCCACATAGCTGTGTCCAACCCTGAAGGGGCCTACTCTTCCTTTGGTTTTTTTTACTGATCGAACAATGTCGTCTTCGTCCAATGTGGTAAATTCAACAGGGTGGTGATGGCGCGCATTTGGGAGAGGTTGCGAAAGGAGCAAGTTCTCACCGGGAACCTTTGCCGCTGGATGAAGGTCCTGCATCAGATCATTTACAGTCCTTCCCATAACAACATCCTCCGATTTAAAGACACCTGAGGTTGACTTCTCCAATATGAAAGTGCTTGCTTGAACCTTTCCTCGACTTCACAATCGACAATTTTATTTTTTCCATTCTTCCGGATGCCTTTTAGTTACGTGATTTGCTAACCACGCTTGCAGGTAATATGATTCCTTGAATAATTCTCTGAATTTTGATTGATTCCAAAGCTGTAACCTGCGTTCTATGGCTTTGCGAATTAGGGATATTTTGCTTGAATTGACCGATTGGAGTATTAACTGACTAAACACTACTGCTGTCTTTAATGCAGTTTTCTCATCTGATGCTTTGTTCGCAACACTATCACAATAGAAAACTAGCGTGTTCACGAAGGAGTTACTTGACGAACATTGAGGTAGATGAAACAAGTGTGGTCTCCATTGTATCACTGCCTGATAGAGATGCCAAGGTTTGTCGAACGGGGAAACTGATGGAATAACCTGCTCGTCGTGTGCACCATGCCTGTCGCCAGGGCGGACAATGATGTTCTCGATCGAACGTTCCGCATTCTCTTGTCCAACGGATATTTGGTCTTCGATATTTGAGGTCTTGCGAATGCAATTTGAAGATGAGCAATTTACGCATGGAGTAAGTCCAGTCTATCGAAGTCCAGTCTATCGAGCAACACCATTATATATAAATTTATATATATTTATATATATTTATATATATATTTATATATATTTATATATATTTATATATATTTATATATATTTATTTATATATTTTATGCGTAACGACGAGAATGAAATAATATGTAAGCGTTAAATCAAATATGACATCTTATCGGGCATGCCAAACTCAGATAGATCATATTGGAATTAAAGATGGGTATGAACATGTTGATCACACGATTGAAATGATTGCTGATATATTAAAATGAAACAAGCATCTACCGTGGATATTGGCTTTACCTCTTTTGGAATTTCTGGCCATGATTATAATTGAGTGAGCGATTTATCAAATGGGATACAAGAACTGACTTTTTGAGAAGATGACGAAATTTTTTAAAGAAACACTTTCAGCCAATCTTAGATTTTATTATCATCTTGGCGTATACGAGCATTACGGAAACTAACTATTACATTAAGTACAACCGACGGAGGTTTGTACGCTCGTTTCGTACTAACATACAATATCGTGATACAAATATCACGTTTAAAATAAACTGAGTATAAATATTAAATATTTATTATTAATGATTAATAATTAGTAGTTAAATAATAATCACTAGTTAAAAAATTGTCTTGATTGCTAAATACTTAAAATCGTTTGCTTTAGATTGACAGTTTCAGATCGATAGCTTCAGAGTTTAAACTTTCTTGATAATTAACTACTTACAATCAATCCAGTTCCAGATCAATTCAGTTCCAGATCATCCATCCAGATAAATCCAGTTCCAGATCATACATCCAGATAAATCCAGTTCCAGAACAATCCAGTTCCATATCATACATCCAGATAAATCCAGTTCCAGCACAATCCAGTTCCAGATCATACATCCAGATAAATCCAGTTCCAGAACAATCCAGTTCCAGATCAATCCAACAAATTTAACAGTTTTAACACACAAGCACGTCGATGGGAGGACGTAAGAAGACGGCTACGACCGACACCAACTATGCTCAACTACATGTACAGTAATCGACACTCGACTGCAGCGTCTGGACTACAATCGCATGCTACAACAGTCAGTCTAAAGAAGACTTCCTATGCGGCTTTTGTACCAACAAACTCATACCCGACCTCTCCCATAAGAACATATCAACCTCCAACGTATCAACTCAAACCACACCAGTCGTTTCTGATATCCTTTGTCAACCCACTGATTATTTCACCGCATGCACTTCTAATTCCATGTCCTCACTTCCCGACACCCCTTGTACCTTCCCTTCTGACTCGTTTCTCAATAACCTACATCCCTCAATCAAAATCACATCCACCAACCTCCACAATCCTTCCACTCATAACCTTTCCTCACATCGCTCACCACCCTCTATATTATCCAAATCCTCTTTGTTGTCCACTGTTAAACCCACTCCCTTGATATCCTCAACTTCCAGCTCTCCTATCGTGATCTCACCAACTCACATTACTCGTCCTCCTTTACGGAAACGCTTTCCTTCTCGCAATCGTTGCGTCATCGTCACTAATATCACTCCTTCCACTTCTTTATCTCCACAAGCACGTCTTGACCACGATGTTTCCGCATTCAGATTTATCATCTCGTATCTTGTTCCTGCGGATAAACCATCTTTTTTCAACAACATCTCTCCTGTCGCATTCATCCGCCTAAATAAACCTTCTCAATCTAATCCTTCCCAGCCCCCTCTCCTAAAAATTGTTTTCAAGCATTGCTCTCACGCGTCTTCGGTACTTTCCCAACGATTCAAACTCATGTCCTCTTCAGCCACTCGCATTTTCCCCGATTGCACCCCCTCCGAAATCGCTAAATTATCATCTGCCCGCATCGAAAAATGCCGTCGCGAGGAAAACGGCGAAACATCTCTCTCAAGCCGAAACATCGACGGAAATTTTCAAGTTGTCCACACCCGCCCAAAAATTTGATGGCGCTCCATCTCACCCTATGTGTCTTCTCCACTAGCCACTATCACCACCACACACGGTTTCCGCCTAGGCCTCCTCAACACTAGATCTATTCACAATAAATCCGATCTCATCCTCAACCTATTCACCGAGCAATCCATCAATATATTCTGCCTCACCGAATCCTGGCACTCCGATTCTTACGACCTCTCCATCCGCCGTTTGCACCCTGCCGGTTGCTCACAAGTCGAATCCGCTCGAGGCCTAAGCTCATCCCCTTCTAAATTCTCTAATCATTGCGGCATGGTCGCATTCGCCCGTCACCCCCGGCTATTCGCAAAATCACTTCTTCCTTCAATCCTTGCTCTTTTGAACTACTCACTTGTCCTTCTTCTAACCCGATAACTCTAGATCTCGCCATTGAATACCGTCCTGGTTCATCTGTCCTACCGCCTTATTTTTTACCGAACTCGCTGACCTTCTGCCCCGCTGTTCTTTGTCCTCAATCCGTTCAATCGTTCTTGGCGACTTCAACATCCGCCTCGACCGCCCACTTCCACCGAGTCCATCCAGTTCATCAACATTCCATCCAACTATAACTACAAATCAATCTCCACTGCCCACACATATCCTTGGTGAGGCATACGACATCATCGCTGTCCCCGATCATTTTGCTGCCAACACCTCACTGCCTTTTTCGATCCTGGTCTATCCAATCACTTTATTGTCACCCTTGATCTCACTCACAACCACACCCCACCTCACAAACCTTTAATCCTACGTCGCCCCTTGAGAAATCTTGACCTCTCCCTTCTCCGCTCTGCCTTGCTCAAATCGTCTCTATACAATCCCACAATAACATATTCCTCCCCTAACGATCTCGCCGTTCTTTTCGACTCTGAACTCACATCCATTCTCGATCTTCTATTGCCCTTCAAGCCTCACCCACACCGTCGCTTGCACCGTGCCCCATAATTTGACATCCAATGCCTATTCTCAAAGTGTCGACTCCGCCATGCTTTTCGAGTCTATCACTGCTCTCTCAGACGTGATTTCAACTCGACCACTACGCCTTTCCGGGATTCCTATCTTGCTCTTCGCCGGTATCATCTCAACCTACTACGTACTAAATGCAACTCCTTCTGGCAGCATAAAATCATCATTTTATTCAACTCTAAGACTCTGGCATACTTTTAACTCAATCCTTGCACGATCCTATTCGCCGTGCAACATCAATTCCCATGATTATTTGTCATTTCTCCAGACTAAAGTATCAACGTTGCTATCTTACACCCCAGTCTCCATCCTATCTTCTTCTGCCCCGCCTGGCCTCATCCTTCCGGAACTCTTTCATCTTCTCCATGTCACACCTACAGAAGTATCATCTGTCCTCATGTCCTTGCCCAACAAAACCTCACTTGTCGATCCACTACCCACTCATATATTAAAATCATATGCTCAACGATATCCCCATTTCTCACAATCTTGTTTAACTCGTTCATCCGCAGTCGTATCTTCTCTTCACACTGGAAATCCGCAATCGTTCGTCCCCTCCTAAAGAAACAATCGCTCGACCCCTCCCTTCCTTCTAGCTATCGTCCCATTTCACTACACCCTACTATTTCTAAGCTCTTAGAACGCCTCATCTTAATACAGATCAACGCTTAACTCTCCTCATCTAATCTGTACCTTCCTTTCCAATCCGCGTCCCGCTCTAATCACTCCACAGAAAGCGCCTGTATTAAAGTTTACAACGACTTACTTATTTCTCGAAACAAGGATCTATATAGTGTTCTCATCTCCCTTGACCTCTCCTCTGCCTTCGACATAGTCGACCACTCCGTCCTCATTTCTCGACTTCGTTATGATTACGGCTTTTCTTCTTCCTTCGTAGCATGGTTCGCCTCATATCTATCCGACTGTTCCTTTCGCGTCTGTTTTAATTCATCATCCACCCCTCATATCCCTATTTTTTGCGGAGTCCCACAAAATTCCGTCCTAGGTCCCCTGCTTTTCTCTCTTCTGCTTGGCGATCTATCTCCGTTTATCAAACCTTTCTCCTTTAACGTCATGCAATACGCCGATGACATCCTCATCTATGCTAATGCACTCGCACATCGCATACACGATATCGGCATTTCTGCCTCCAACTGTCTTTCTTCTATCTACAAACGTCTCTTCAATCTCCATATCGTTCTAAACCCCGAAAAGTCCAAAATAATGTGGATACTCCCCCGTAAACCAAACATATCTCCGCCCACTGTATATTTTGCCTCATTGAATATCCCCATAGTCCACAATCTCACTTTCTTAGGCTTCCATTTTGATGATCACCATTCCCTTAAGCCCTTCATCAGTGACAATGTCCGCTCGTCTATCTTAATTCTCTGTGACATCCGCCGTATCTGCCCCCTTATCGACTTCCATTCTTGAATGTATCTTCTTTCATCGCTTATTTTATCTCAAATCGATTACTGCCTTAGCCTTTTGCCATTTCTCCAAAATCCATTATCCTACCCCTACAACGAATAATCAACTCCGCCGTTCGAGTGCTCTTTCGTCTCCGTCGCTTCGACCACACATCCACATATCTTGCTCAACTCTCCTGGCCCACCATCAACATTCGCATCAAATTCCGCCTTTTTCTCGTAACTTTTCGTCTCATCACTGTCGGCTCCACATCGTTCATTAACCTCCCTTTCTTAGACGACACTCGTCCCACCTCTCTATCACTGCGTTCCCGTCATACCCTCTTACTCCACGTTCTCAATTACTCCAACAACTACGGTCTCCGATCCTTCCTCGTCGCCGCCTCACTCGTCTGGAATCAACTCCCTCTCGACGTCCGCCGCGCTCCCTCCTTTATAACATTCAAACACCTCCTCAGGTCACACCTTCTCGACACATGATTTACATTTTTGTTTTGGTTGTGGTCATGTAAGCGTGCGCTGGCACTCATTTACCACGTTAAAATAAATCTTTTTTATAATTATTGATTTTAATAATATGACGTTGACATAACTGATTTCCCATCTATGATCTTATTCTTACATATCAAATTCAACTGATCACTTCAATGCTCGTTTCTACTCTTCATCATCTAAGACGCTTTAAAAGAAAAATTTAAGTTTTTAATCATTAGAAATTCTTTCAAATTCTTAGAGCTTACGCCCGGTGGGATCATAATGGATGTGAAACCATTTATTTCTAAACTAATCGTCAGACAAATTTCTTTATATCCCGATTCTTACATTTCATAACCAATTGTTATAGCTGGTGACTTAAAAGCTCGTTTCTGCTATTCATCACCTGATAAGCTTCAACTTTAAAAGAAATTATTTCAGATCTACAATCTGAAACTTGATTCCAGGAAGAGTGCTGCTCCTACCAATGTTAGAATGGTCATAGCTGTATTGACCTGATATTCTCAAAACTGACCATGGAGTGAATTCAACTTAAGTTGTCTGCCATTTGGTGCCTAATACGGAAACATAAACCCGTATTATGTGTTATTCACTTATCTGCACATCCGGACAGTGATTTTCTAAACTTCGACCTGGACATCTTCTCAATCTACCAAAATTTATGTTCTTAAAATGAATCGAGCATTTAATTTCCTTTTTGCTGTAAAACTTAAACAAAGCATAAATTCTACGTTACCAGGTGCATGTGTTTCTGCTAAGCAGACGAGACAATTTCCTAAACGAGCTTTTACACCCCGTGGATTGTGGTTGTTCAGCAGAAACTGTTAGCGTTGAATAAATATTTACTGTTAGACTGCTCCATTCTCAATAATCACGCAATAATCCGACGAATCTACGCGCAAGTTATTGCGAAATGCTAGAGGTATCATATGGTCGAAGAGAAACGCTCTCGGATAAAACTGAAAGCTCCATGGTTGGTTAGACGCATAACATATTTTAATTGATCTGTTATTTCCTTAAATTTATGTGTAAACCACTTCCGCGATATTATTTATGATTTCGATATTGACGAGACATATACCTCAAATAACAGTGTAAACGTAACTTTAACCAATTTTAATTCACTCTACTTACTTTTTTTCGTTTACCAAATTGAACGAGCTCTGTTTTCTAGGTAAAACAAAAAGACTTATGGCCTTGATGTGATTTGCGTTGAGCGATTGAAAACATGACCTCTGTTATGTAATTTCTCGTTGCTCCTTTTAAGCGCTTTGCTATTCGAAGCCCGTATTCCAAATTTCTGGAGATAGAATGTAATTAAGTTATTATACAAATGTAAGTGACACGGATAACACAAATTAGTATAGACGAATTGCGTTGTTAAGTGATGCTTATAAATTTTTATATTCGGTCATGAGATCCCGCCTTTCTGCTGAACGAGGTTTTCCTTGACATCACAAACAATTAGGATTTCGCAGTGTTACATGTATTCCTTGTATGCTCTCGAAACAGTATGAATTCGAGTTTTTGACTGCTTTAGCAGTCTGCTGAAGCAGTTACACGTTCCTAATTACGTTAACAATTAGGGTCTCCGATCCTACCTCGTCGACACCCTCTCGCCTGGAATTAGCTCCCTCCTGACGTCCGCCGTGTTCCCTTCTTTGTCAAATTCAAATACCTCCTCCGTTCCCGCATTCTATATACATGATTTAGATTTTATTTTTTGTTGTAGTCATGTATGCGTGCGTCGGCACGCATTTGCTACGTAATCTTTTTTTCAGCAGTCGATGGTATTCGTAGATTTCCGAAATGCGTTCGATTCAGTGAATATACACTTACTCCTTCCGAACGTATTCTGGACATGTTATGATTCTGTTAGATGCGGTATTACAACCGAGATCTTTGTACGTATCCGAAAGTTCGAAACAATCAGAGCATTTTTGTTATTAACAAAGACGCTATGCAGGGTGACTCGCTCATCCGACTATTATTTTCATTCTTCTTGATTGATCTTCCAGCTTAATTATGGCGTGACTCAGAGTCAATCTATTGCGTTATTTACGCTGATCTCGCTATTATCACTGAGCATGTATTGTAATACATGCTCAGTGATTGAGCATGTATTAAAAATACATGCTCAGTGATTGAGCATGTATTTTTTTCACATTACAAAAATTTTGGTTTTTAATAAACATACAATAAAATAACATATAATTGAAATTCTTAGCTGCTAACTAACAACTACTTACAATTACAACATCTTACAATCTAAAGTAAATACAATCTAATATACATACACATACATCACAAATTGGATTACAATTGGATTGTTTACAAAACAACTTGCCAGCGGAACAAAACACATAATGACACGAAAAACATCGAAGCTTAAAGCTAAGAAGTCCAATGTAAACACCGTATCTCTAAACGCAAGCATAATTGATGAGTGTACATCTGTCCAAGTCCAGTGTTCGAACGATTTGTGTGACACCTGGACCACTATTTGTATGAGCAAGTTAAAAAAGAATTCCGATGATGCTTATTTATGTGGCTTTTGTGCTGTGAAGGAGCTTAATATTTTGAGAAGACGTTTGGTCGAATTTGAAGAAGCACATAACCAATCTCTCAGTCGAACCGTTCTCATGGACGATAAAATATCCTCTTCCAAAGCTCGACATCCCCTTAAAAATATAGTTCCTGTGGATGCGCAGGTTGGTGATGATACGACTGCCTGCGTTATTCCCCTTGATGAGAATACAAACGATCGCAAATTGTAACAAATTGCTGAAAATACAGTCCCTGAAGTATCACAGACTACGAACGATATGACTACATGCGTTGTCGTTGATCGTCCTTATCTTGATCTTTCTTTACATATTGACAACCGAACTCGGACAACTGGAGCTTATGTAGGCAGCGATGGACCTGTAGCATCCCGTATTTGGAAAGTGGGGATATTTGCGTTCCTCCTATTCAACTCCAAATTCAGTGTCAAGACTGTATGACGAAGTCTCGAAATATATTCTGTCTGATGAAGCGATTTCACAAAGTGATACACCGAAGATGTCGAATGCTCACAATGCGACATTTCGTACTATCTCAAACAAAGATGGTCAGTGCGTTTCCTCGGGCAACGCACACGTCACCTTGATGTCACCATCAAGTTCTTTAGAGTATCATGATTCACATACCCAGACAGACTTATCAAGCTTGCGGAATATTGTTAAAACGGATACTCAAATACCCAGCTTACGTGTATGTACAGATACACAATCTGCTGTGTCCTGTGATGGTCTCGATAGGGTGATCTCAAATAAGCGTATATATAATAGAGGATGCTCAGTTATTCTAGCTAATGTGCCCGAGTCTATCTTCGAGAATGCGCAAGCACGACTGAGGTCGTGCTAGCGCATTCTCGAAGGTCTATTGAGGTCTATTTGAGGTCTATTCTGGCACATGTACTTGGCTCCTGTGGCATTGAGACAGTCCAAAAAGTTAAACTTGTCGCTCTTTTCCGTCTAGGTAAGCGTAATGCTTTAAATAATAAACCCCGACTACTCAAAGCTGTCTTCCATAACCAACTTCATGCTACCTTAATGTTGCGAAACTCGTTTCGTCTCAAAGGGTCTAATATTCGAGTGCTGAAAGATCTTGATGTATCAGAACGAAAAAAATTATCGAAGGTTAAAGAGGAACTAGCATCTCGTGTTGCTAAATAAGAAACAAATCTCTATGTGAAAAATTTTCAGATTGTGAAGCGACGCACCCGGCTGAGTTGGAGCCACTAGTCATGTCGCCTCGCGTGCATTCTGTAATCGAAACGGGCTCGTCTACTCTGCCTATCAGAGTCTAAATGGTTTAGCGTCCGGGTTATTAGGATGTGTAAGGGGTGATAGGAATACTCCCAGAGGTATGTTGGGGCATTGTGAAATACTCCATGGTAATGCTCGCAGTCTTATATTGAAGATAGATGAACTTAGATATAGAGTTCAGTTAATTGGTCCTAAATTACTTGCTATCACAGAATCATGGCTATATGGTGATATTGTTGATAATGAAGTCTCCATCCCTGGTTATCTGGTTTTCCGCAGTGATCGTAAAAGTGGAAGAGGTGGAGGTGTTATTCTTTATGTGAGCAACGATGTGAAAGTAACTATTCTTAGCACTTCTTCTGATAAAGTCGAAAGTTTGTGGTGTCGGGTAAAATTCATGCATACCGCTCCGCTTGTTCTGGGGGTAGTATATCGTTCACCCTTGGCCGCCACAGATAAACTGATTGGGGAAGTAGAACTTTATTCTAAAGGTACCTCCAATGTTTTAATACTTGGTGACTTGAATATGCCTTCGGTTGATTGGAATTCGTATACGGCTTTTCCTACTTGTGACCATGCTTCCTATGACCTTCTGGAGTGTATCATCTATTGTGGTTTAACTCAGCATGTCCAAAATTACACTCGTTTTGCTAGTGACAGTAGATCTCTATTAGATGTATGTTTATCTTCGAACAGTGAGATTATTAACGCTATCCGTTATGATGCCCCGATCGGTATGTCTGATCATTGCGTAGTGATCATTAGGTTAAGGTTTCAAGAAGAAACTCGAGGTCCGCGTGAAAATCAAGTGGTTAATGCTTTCAAAACCAACACAGGTGCAATTAAGTCAATACTTTCAACAGCTTCCTGGCCAGATCCCACTGTTGTTGGAGTACACGGCGCGTGGAATTACTTTCAGAGAACCTTAGAGTCGCTGCTTATTTTATTCTCTCCTCTTAGAAGCAGGACACGTCGAAAAGATTCTCCCTGGTTCGATTCTGAGTTACGTTCAACATTGAGGACTCGTAATTTGATCTTCAATAGCTACAAAGTTGGGGAGTGCAGTTATGATGTTTTTAAACAGGCAAGAAATTTATTCAATTCATTGAAGAGAAAGAAGCGATGTGCATTTGAGAATGCATTAGCTAACAAGTGTAAATACGATTTAAAGGTCCTTTTTCAGTACCTATCAAGTAGGAGAGCTGTTGATTCTTCGATTTGTCACTACTTCTATGACATTTCTGCGAATGACCTAGCTGAAGAGTTTGCGGCACACTATTGCACTTCAGTAGAGCCCGCAAATGAACATGAAACTTTTTGTATGGAATCTAGTGTGCTGAACACTTACTCTGACACGTGTCTTGAGTTGGACCTTGACAATTTGATAACGCCAGCTAAAGTCTATTCCGAATTACGCCGTCTAAAAGCAAATAATTCAAGAGGTTGTGACTTACTACCTTCTGTTTATCTGCACAAATTAGCAGGCTCAATTTGCGTTCCTCTCTGTGCAATTCTTCGCCAGTCAATCTTAGAAAGATATCTTCCTAATGTGTGGAAGCAGTCAATTGTTCTTCCCTACTTCAAGAAGGGAGATTGCTCTTCCGTCGAGAATTATAGGCCGGTGAGCATTACCTGCATTTGCTGTAGAGTGTTGGAGAGGTTTGTGCATCGCTACATGGTTGAGTTTTTTCGTGTAGGAAAAATTTTAGTCCCTAATCAGCACGGATTTCGGGAGGGTTATTCAACTGTTTCAAATTTGCTTGATGCTCATCTTGATTGGACAGCGAATAAGACACATTATACCGATACAGGCATTATATTCTTCGACTTTTCTAAAGCTTTTAATAGAGTAGATCATGGTCTACTTCTTTAGAAACTTGTCAATACTGGACTCATAAACATAATAGTTGATTGGATTAGAGAATTTCTTCGTGATCGTTGCTTTCGAGTACTTGTCGATTGGTCATTGTCTGTGTCTAGAGAATGTCATATTGGAGTACCTCAAGGTTCAGTTTTGGGTCCGCTTTTATTCAGCATTTATGTTAACGATTTGCCTGGGTGCATTCGCTCTCGATCATGTTTGTATGCAGATGACTTAAAAATATGGCGGCCCATTCATTCATGTGAGGATGTTGATAATTTGCAAACTGACATAGATAATGTGGAGTTGTGGGCGGCGTCAAACAAGCTTGTGATAAATGTTTCGAAATGCAAACACATGCGTATTATTGGTAATGCTCGCAAGCAACTAGCATCAGCTTGTTACACATATAAGGGCTGTATTGTGGAAAGTGTCGATAGTGACAAAGATTTAGGAGTATGGGTTACCTCTAATTTATCAACTAAAAAGCACACTGATCAAGCTTGTGCCAACTCCAATAAAATGATAGGTATGATTCGACGCGCGTTTGTTCGCGTTAATCCGACTGCTCTTCGGCCTCTGATTAAGCACATGTATTAAGTAGACTTTTATATGCAGCTCCGGTTGTATACCCACGTACTGTGCATGAACATAAGAAATCAGAGAGGGTACTTCGCAGGGCAACAAAGCTAGCACCAACGTTAGCGTCGCTGCCTTATGAAGACAGACAGATCATTAGGACTTGAGACCGTCACATGGACCCGTCGGTACATGGATATGTGCCTTGTTTGGCATTTATTCCAACGTCCTCATCACCCTCTTCGGAGTAGGGTTCAACTACGTGGTTCAAATGTTCTTCGCGGTCATTCTTTAACTATTCGAAGAAACAGAGTACAGAAATTGGGCGCGATGCAATTTGATAGAAGAATTGTTGAGCTTTGGAACAACCTTGACGCAGACACCGTTGGATGCAGTTCACTTAATACTTTTAAAAGAAGACTACGAATGGATCAAGCAATGTTTCGTGTTGCATTTCCTTATTTTAATAACTAATTAATTTATTTACGAACTTATTGTGAGCCAGCTATTTGAGCTAATGCTCGTATGTTGTTGAATGTATAATAATACTAGCAAACTAAAGGTTAACACTGATAAAATAAAAAGTAGTGAAATTCCGCAGTTATTAGCCTTGGTCGCGATTATCATCTCTCATTTGAGAGTACGCCGCTGCAAATTTGCAAAAGTTACAAATACTATGGTAATATGTTATCTCTCAAAGGTAGTTTGAGATGTACTTCGAATTAAAAGCGGACAGGAGTGCAAGTAGCAATGGTTATCATTCTTTCGGAGGGAACCTTCGTTTTTCATAGTCATGTTGCTTCTTACTATCATCTACAGGATACAAACTTCCTGGGTTGATAAAGAAGCTGTCAAATTTCTTTAAATAGATAAATTCATGTAGATATTCGTAAAGTACATGCGCAGTATTTTACTAAAAGTGTCTTCAACACCGTTGGTGGTAGGCACAACTTGTTTCTTGCAGTTCTTAAGTTAGTGCTATGCTTGGACTTATGTGTACATAAACTTTCTTTAAGAATCTTGATGATTTCCAATATAAGTAATCGAAACTGAACGCAGAATTCTTAGAAACACCTGTGTATACGCAATCCCAGCGGAGAAATGCACTAGCTACCGCAAGCCTACTTAAATGACGTGTATCCGTGCACGGTTACCTTGATAAATTCTGTTCGGTTGCTTTGCCATGTAAAAGTTCGTGTAAATTGAATGATGTGTAATGAAAGTAACATCAGTTGCAAGTGTTAATAACGAGACTTGTTAACACTTAGGTTAATAAACTCATCCTTCGAAGATGCCGTGATGCCAAAATAATAAGATACTGAAAATATACATGATTTACAGACAACGACGATACTATTACTTAAAAATTTTGTTTGCTCAAAGCACGATACCCAATACTCGCCTATTATCCAAGAAACCAGCAGTATTGATTATTTTTGCATGGCTATGCATAGTTTTTATACAACGTTATGTTTCTGTATAAACTGATGATAGGCACACGGGCTTAATAAAACTCTTATTAATAATTATTAGCATTACTAAATATAATAAGTAATAATCACAAGGTGATCTCTTGTCTATGCCGGATTTTGCTCCTGCATCAATTCCTCTAATTTAATGTTTAAAAAGAACCACAGGAATCATGCAGGTATGCTTAGGAGAGGGCTTGTGTTGATACTATGGATGAAATAAAAAGTGTATGGAATGATATATTAGAATTTGGACCAAGATATGGGTATTACGTAAATCCTAAAAATAATGCACAGTGGAGAACCTCAAGATTGTGCAGTTTGTTTCAAAGACTCAGAAATTGAGTAACTGATTTATCTTGGTATAACTGATTTAGATACATACTCAGACTACGTTATTTTAACAAAATTTGTTCAACTACAATGGATTTATATTATACGCACATGCAAAGTGAGAGAAGCTTGGTTTCTAAATCTGTCTAAATATTTGTATAATAATCTGCTCTCTCAAATGCCTGACTTGGAATACTTAAATAATGATCTACGAAGAATAATAAGAATGTATCGGCGATACAACGGATTCGGAATAATTGACCCCAGTGAATACAAAGAAATCGAATTTCATAAATAAAAATTAATATGCTCATTATTATTGGAAGGTATAACCGAAGCTGATTTGTAAATGGTACAACAAAAAGTAATTGATCAAATTCGGACATTTAACCAATTAAATCAGCTCTGAGTCTAAGTATGAGTCCAAGCACGAACAATCAGTGAACAAAATCATTTAATAGAATCTTCAAAACAAGATATGAAAACAATTCTTATGAATGCCAGAGCAAAGGAAACCTATTGATGGTTGCACCCTATTTTTCACGATTCTGGGATTGCTGTGTTTAAATCCTAGTTTCATGATGTGATGGAAGGGAGATATGATTTAGTAAGAAGACCACTATGAAAACTTTTTCAGGTGTGGAAAATCTGAATGTTACACATACCCTATCGTGCAAAACTAATGGTATGAGTATAATTCAACAAAACATCGTTCAAAATACGATTACAATAGAACTTAAAAGTGTGCCGCTGTGCTGTGTTGGAATTGATTTTAGCGAAGGATCTTAACAATAATAAATATTTTCTTAACTACAAAAAAATCGAGGAGGAACATGCAGAACAGAAAAACGGTCACCAAAAACATAATTAAAAAATATTTTGGTTTCTAATAAACATACAATTAATATACACAACTTTGACACATAAACTTTGACCATCGACGACAACCATCGACGACAACCATCGACGACAACAATCGACGACAACAATCGACGGCAACCATCGTTTATGGGAGGACGTAAGAAAATAACTAAAGACCGACACCAACTATGGACAACTGCAAGTGCAGTGCTCGATACACGACTGCAGCGTCTGGACAACAATCACCTGCGACAAGAATAAGGCTAAAGAAGACTTCGTATGTGGTTTTTGTGCCAACAAACTAATATGCAACCTTTCCAATAAGCACATATCAACATCCAACACGTCAACTCAAACTACCACCGTCGTTTCTAATGTCCTTTCTCCACCCACCGACCCTGCCACCATATACACTTCCCATTCCATGTCATCTTCACTCCCCGACACCCCACGTCCCGTCCTTCCCGTCTCGTTTCTCAATAACTTGCATCCATCAATCAAAATCACCTCCACCAACCTCCACTATCCTTCCACTCATAACCTTTCCTCACATCGCTTGCCACCCTCTATATTATCCAAATCCTCTTTGTTGTCCACTGTTAAACCCACTCCCTTGATATCCTCAACTTCCAGCTCTCCTATCGTGATCTCACCTACTCACGTCAGTCGTCCTCCTTTACGGAAGCGCTTTGCTTCTCGCGATCGTTGCGTCATTGTTACTAATATCACGCCTTCTAACTCCTTATCTCCACAAGCACGTCTGGACCACGATGTTTCCGCCTTTAGATCCATCCTCTCGTCTATTGTTCCTGCGGATAAACCATCCTTTTTCAAGGACATTTCTCCTGTCGCATTCATCCGTCTAAACAAATCTTCTCAATCTAATCCTTCCCAGCCCTCTCTCCTAAAAATTGTTTTCAAGCATCGCTCTCACGCGTCTTCTGTCCTCTCTCAACGATTCAAACTCATGTCATCTTCAACCACTCGAATTTTCCCCGATCGCGCCCCTTCTGAAATCGCTCAAATCTCTTCAGCCCGCATCGAAAAACGCCGTCGCGAGGAAAACGGCGAAACATCACTCTTCATCCGAAACATAGACGGAAATTTTCAAGTTGTCCACACCCGTCCAAAAATTCGATGGCGCTCCATCTCTCCTATGTGTCTTCTCCACTAGACTCTTTCGCCACAGCACACGGTTTCCGCCTCGGTCTCCTCAACACTAGATCTATTCTCAATAAATCCGATCTTATCCTCAACGTATTCACCAAGCAATCCATCGATCTCTTCTGCCTCACCGAATCCTGGCACTCAGATTCCGACGACCTTTCCATTCGCCGTCTGCTCTCTGCCGGTTGCTCCCTAGTCGAATCCGCCCGCCCCCTCAGCTCATGCCCTTCTAAATCCTCTAATCATGGCGGCATCGTCGCATTCGCGCGTCACCCCGCGTCTCTTCGCAAAATCAATCCCCCTTTCAGTCCTTGCTCTTTTGAATTGCTCACTTGTCGTTATTCTAACCCGATCACTCTAGATCTCGCCATTGTATACCGTCCTGGTTCATCAGCTCCTACAGCCTTATTTTTTACCGAACTCGCTGACCTTCTGTATCATTGTTCTTTGTCCTCAATCCCTTCACTCGTTCTAGGCGACTTCAATATCCGCCTAGACCGCCCCTCTTCCACAGATTCCATCCGCTTCATCAACATTCTATCCAACTACAATTACAAACTAATCTCCACTGCCCCCACACATATACTTGGTGGGGCACTCGACATCATCGCTGTCCCCGATCATTTTGCTGCCTACACCTCACTGTCCATCTCAAATCCTGGTCTATCCGATCACTTTCTTATCACCCTTGATCTCACTCGCAACCACACCCCTCCTCACACACCTACAATTTTACGTCGCCCTTGGAGAAATCTTGCCCTCTCCCTTCTCCGCTCTGCCTTACTCAAATCGTCTCTATCATTACCCACAATAACATATTCATCTCCTCACGATCTCGCCTTTCTTTTCGACTCTGAACTCACATCCACTCTCGATATTCTCTTGCCCTTCAAGTCTCACTCACACCGTCGCTCGCACCGTGCCCCATGGTTTGACATCCAATGTCTACTCTCAAAGCGTCGACTCCGCCATGCTTTTCGACTCTATCACCGCTCTCTTAGACGCGATTTATGCTCGATCACTCCGTCTTTCCGTGATTCCTATCTTGCTCTTCGCCGGTCTCATCTCAACCTACTACGTACCAAATGCAACTCCTTCTGGCAGCATAAAATCATCACTTCATTCAACTCTAAGACTCTCTGGCATACTTTTAACTCAATCCTGGCTCGTTCCTCTACGCCGTGCAACATCAATGCTAATGATTATTCGTCATTTCTCCAGACTAAAGTATCCACGCTGCTCTCTCACACCCCGGTCTCCATCCTATCCCACTCTGCCCCGCCTAGCCTCATCCTTCCGGAACTCTTTCATCTTCTCCCTGTCTCACCTACAGAAGTATCATCTGTCCTCATGTCCTTGCCCAACAAAACCTCACCCGCCGATCCCCTGCCTACCCACATATTAAAATCTATATGCTCATCGATATCCCCATTTCTCACAACCTTGTTTAACTCGTCCATCCGCAGTCGTATCTTCCCTTCACACTGGAAATCCGCAATCGTTCGTCCCCTCCTTAAGAAACAATCGCTCGACCCCTCCCTTCCTTCTAGCTATCGCCCCATTTCACTACTCCCTACTCTTTCTAAGCTCTTAGAACGCCTCATCTTAATACAAATCAACGCTTATCTCTCCTCATCCAATCTGTACCCTCCTTTCCAATCCGCTTTCCGCTCTAATCACTCGACAGAAATCGCATGCATAAAAGTGTACAACGACTTACTCATTTCTCGAGACAAGGCTCTATATAGTGTTCTCATCTCCCTCGACCTCTCCTCCGCATTCGACATTGTCGACCACTCCGTCCTCCTTTCTCGCCTTCGTTATGATTACGGATTTTTTTCCTCATCCGTAGCATGGTTCGCCTCATATCTATCCGACCGTTCCTTTCGCGTCTGTTCTAATTCATCATCCTCCCCTCCCATCCCTATTTTTTGCGGGGTCCCACAAGGTTCAGTCCTAGGTCCCCTGCTTTTCTCTCTTCTGCTTGGCGATCTATCTCCGTTTATCAAACCTTACTCCTTTAAGGTCATGCAATACGCCGATGACATTCTAATCTATGCTCATGCACCCGCACATCGCATACACGATATCGGCATTTCTGCCTCCAACTGTCTTTCTTCTATCTACAAACGTCTCTCCAATCTCCATCTCGTTTTAAACCCCGAAAAGTCCAAAATAATGTGGATCCTTCCCCGTAAACCAAACATATCTCCTCCCATTGTATCTTTTGCCTCATCGATCATCCCTATAGTCCACAATCTCACTTTCTTAGGCTTCCATTTCGATGATCACCTTTCCCTTAAACCCTTCGTCCGTGACAAGGTCCGCTCGTCTAACTTAATTCTCCGTGACATCCGCCGTATCCGCCCCCTTATCGACTTCCGTTCTTGTATGTCTCTTCTTTCATCGCTTCTTTTCCCTAAAATCGATTACTGGCTTAGCCTTTTCGCCAATTCTCCAAAATCCATCATCCTACCCCTACAACGAATAATCAACACCGCCGTTCGAGTGCTCTTTCGTCTCCGTCGCTTCGACCACACATCCACATATTTTGCCCAACTCTCCTGGCCCACCATCCACATCCGCATCAAACTCCGCCTTCTTCTCGTTACTTTTCGTCTCATCGCTGTCGGCTCTCCATCGTTCATCAACCTTTTTTTCTTAGACGATACTCGCCCCACCTCGCTTTCGCTTCGTTCCTGTCATACCCTCTTACTCCACGTTCCTAATTACTTCAACAACTACGGTCTCCGATCCTTCCTCGTCGCCTCCTCACTCGCCTGGAATCAACTCCCTCTCGACGTCCGCCGCGCTCCCTCCTTTATCACATTCAAACACCTCCTCCGTTTACACCTTCTCGACACCTGATTCACAGTCTTGTTTTGTTGTGGTCATGTAAGCGTGCGCTGGCACGCAATTGCCACTTTAAAATAAATCGTTTTTTTTAATTAGTCAATTCACAGTCATTTACTTCCGTCTTCAACTTCCAAACTACGACCACAGATCCAAGAGGGATCTGAGCCCCAACCGATCCAACACGCCGATTTCCGACAGAACCACCCGTGGTATCTCACCCTACCCGATGAATCCAATCGGAGTGTACTATGCTGGGTAAACGATAGACGAGGAGCTTAAGAAACTTTAGCCTTTGCTCTGGGGGACGTCCTCTTGAGAAGAAGACTAATCCCGAGATAGCCCAAGTGCCCCAAAGGCGCACCTGGGTTTTCCCTTTCAATGACAGATGCTGAGCCCGTTTAAAAAAAACGATTTATTTTAACGTGGCAAATGCGTGCCAGCGCACGCTTACATGACCACAACAAAACAAGACTGTGAATCAGGTGTCGAGAAGGTGTGAACGGAGGAGGTGTTTGAATGTGATAAAGGAGGGAGCGCGGCGGACGTCGAGAGGGAGTTGATTCCAGGCGAGTGAGGCGGCGACGAGGAAGGATCGGAGACCGTAGTTGTTGGAGTAATTGAGAACGTGGAGTAAGAGGGTATGACAGGAACGAAGCGATAGCGAGGTGGGACGAGTATCGTCTAAGAAAGGAAGGTTGATGAACGATGGGGAGCCGACAGCGATGAGACGAAAAGTAACGAGAAAAAGGCGGAGTTTGATGCGGATGTGGATGGTGGGCCAGGAGAGTTGGCAAAATATGTGGATGTGTGGTCGAAGCGACGGAGACGAAAGAGCACTCGAACGGCGGTGTTGATTATTCGTTGTAGGGGTAGGATGATGGATTTTGGAGAATTGGCAAAAGGCTAAGGCAGTAATCGATTTGAGATAAAATAAGCGATGAAAGAAGATACATTCAAGAATGGAAGTCGATAAGGGGGCAGATACGGCGGATGTCACAGAGAATTAAGATAGACGAGCGGACATTGTCACTGATGAAGGGCTTAAGGGAATGGTGATCATCAAAATGGAAGCCTAAGAAAGTGAGATTGTGGACTATGGGGATGATCAATGAGGCAAAAGATACAGTGGGAGGAGATATGTTTGGTTTACGGGGGAGGATCCACATTATTTTGGACTTTTCGGGGTTTAGAACGAGATGGAGATTGGAGACGTTTGTAGATAGAAGAAAGACAGTTGGAGGCAGAAATGCCGATATCGTGTATGCGATGTGCGAGTGCATTAGCATAGATGAGGATGTCATCGGCGTATTGCATGACGTTAAAGGAGAAAGGTTTGATAAACGGAGATAGATCGCCAAGCAGAAGAGAGAAAAGCAGGGGACCTAGGACTGAACCTTGTGGGACCCCGCAAAAAATAGGGATGGGGGTGGATGATGAATTAAAACAGACGCGAAAGGAACAGTCGGATAGATATGAGGCGAACCATGCTACGAAGGAAGAAGAAAAGCCGTAATCATAACGAAGTCGAGAAATGAGGACGGAGTGGTCGACTATGTCGAAGGCAGAGGAGAGGTCAAGGGAGATGAGAACACTATATAGATCCTTGTTTCGAGAAATAAGTAAGTCGTTGTAAACTTTAATACAGGCGCTTTCTGTGGAGTGATTAGAGCGGGACGCGGATTGGAAAGGAAGGTACAGATTAGATGAGGAGAGTTAAGCGTTGATCTGTATTAAGATGAGGCGTTCTAAGAGCTTAGAAATAGTAGGGTGTAGTGAAATGGGACGATAGCTAGAAGGAAGGGAGGGGTCGAGCGATTGTTTCTTTAGGAGGGGACGAACGATTGCGGATTTCCAGTGTGAAGAGAAGATACGACTGCGGATGAACGAGTTAAACAAGATTGTGAGAAATGGGGATATCGTTGAGCATATGATTTTAATATATGAGTGGGTAGTGGATCGACAAGTGAGGTTTTGTTGGGCAAGGACATGAGGACAGATGATACTTCTGTAGGTGTGACATGGAGAAGATGAAAGAGTTCCGGAAGGATGAGGCCAGGCGGGGCAGAAGAAGATAGGATGGAGACTGGGGTGTAAGATAGCAACGTTGATACTTTAGTCTGGAGAAATGACAAATAATCATGGGAATTGATGTTGCACGGCGAATAGGATCGTGCAAGGATTGAGTTAAAAGTATGCCAGAGTCTTAGAGTTGAATAAAATGATGATTTTATGCTGCCAGAAGGAGTTGCATTTAGTACGTAGTAGGTTGAGATGATACCGGCGAAGAGCAAGATAGGAATCCCGGAAAGGCGTAGTGGTCGAGTTGAAATCACGTCTGAGAGAGCGGTGATAGACTCGAAAAGCATGGCGGAGTCGACGCTTTGAGAGTAGGCATTGGATGTCAAACCATGGGGCACGGTGCAAGCGACGGTGTGGGTGATACTTGAAGGGCAAGAGAATATCGAGAGTGGATGTGAGCTCAGAGTCGAAAAGAAAGGCGAGATCGTGAGGAGATGAATATTTTATTGTGGGTAATGATAAAGACGATTTGATTAAGGCACAGCGGAGAAGGGAGAGGTCAAGATTTCTCCAAGGGCGACGTAGGATTGTAGGTGTGTGAGGAGGGGTGTGGTTGCGAGTGAGATCAAGGGTGATAAGAAAGTGATCGGATAGACCAGGATCAGAGATGGACAGTGAGGTGTAGGCAGCAAAATGATCGGGACAGCGATGATGTCGAGTGCCCCACCAAGTATATGTGTGGGGGCAGTGGAGATTAGTTTGTAATTGTAGTTGGATAGAATGTTGATGAAGCGGATGAATCTGTGGAAGAGGGGCGGTCTAGGCGGATATTGAAGTCGCCTAGAACGAGTGAAGGGATTGAGGACAAAGAACAATGAGAAAGGAGGTCAGCGAGTTCGGTAAAAAATAAGGCTGTAGGAGCTGATGAACCAGGACGGTATACAATGGCGAGATCTAGAGTGATCGGGTTAGAATAACGACAAGTGAGCAACTCAAAAGAGCAAGGACTGAAAGGGGGATTGATTTTGCGAAGAGACGCTGGGTGACGCGCGAATGCGACGATGCCGCCATGATTAGAGGATTTAGAAGGGCATGAGCTGAGGGGGCGGCGGATTCGACTAGGGAGCAACCGGCAGAGAGCAGACGGCGAATGGAAAGGTCGTCGGAATCTGAGTGCCAGGATTCGGTGAGGCAGAAGAGATCGATGGATTGCTTGGTGAAAAGGTTGAGGATAAGATCGGATTTATTGAGAATAGATCTAGTGTTGAGGAGACCGAGGCGGAAACCGTGTGCTGTGGCGAAAGAGTCTAGTGGAGAAGACACATAGGAGAGATGGAGCGCCATCGAATTTTTGGACGGGTGTGGACAACTTGAAAATTTCCGTCTATGTTTCGGATAGAGAGTGATGTTTCGCCGTTTTCCTCGCGACGGCGTTTTTCGATGCGGGCTGAAGAGATTTGAGTGATTTTAGAAGGGGCGCGATCGGGGAAAATTCGAGTGGTTGAAGATGACATGAGTTTGAATCGTTGAGAGAGGACAGAAAAAAATGACCTGGATAGACGAAAACGTATCCTGAAGAAAAAAAATGAACTGGATAGACGAAAACGTATCCTGAAGAGAGCTAGGTGGGCTCTGAAACGGGCTTATCAACTGTTATTGATTAGGAAAACCCAAGTGCGCCTCTGGGGTACTTGGGCTCTCTCGGAATTAGTATTCTTTTCAAGAGGACGTCCCCAGAGTAAAGACTAAGGTTTCTCAAGCTCGTTATCTTGAGATTACCGACGATAGTTCGTCTCGACTGGATTCTTAGGGCGGGTGAAATACCCCGATTGGTTCAGTCGAAAAGCAACGCTATGGTGCAGCCGGGGGTCTCAGATCCCTCTGGACCTAAGTCTGTAATGATAAAAAGGTAGATAAAGGAAAAGGTACGACTGGAATGGATAATTGATTTAATTTGTGTTTTTTTTGCATGTTTTAATATTCCTAATACACATTTTCTCCGAAATGTGTATTAGGTATTGCCTATAAGCTATCTTGGAAAAGCTGCCATGAAAACAATGTCTCGTTACTACGTGTGGTGACCATGGATTAATGGAGATATAAAGACATAAGTAGTTTCTTGTGATGACCGCTAAGTTAACCGACCTAATGCACGCGAAATACCACTCAGTAGTTGGTCAATTCCGTGTTAAGCTAGGTATTGTATCCATCTGGACTTTGCAGTTTCCAGAGATATAAAAACAAAAAACATGGACATCACTGACAGTATGCAACACGCTTACGGTAGATTTTGCTTGATTGAGTGTTCTGAATAGCTTATACTTCCAAATTTAACCACTTCCAAATTTCACAACTCCTAAATGCTATAATCGTAATAATACGATTTAATTCCACTACTAATGGCATGGTATTATTAATTAATAATCCCACGTTTCACTACGAATTAGGTGGCACTACAAATTGCGTCGCACTACTTATTACATGGCACTACTAATAAGTAATGTCCATGTGGCACTACTAACTACGTATTCAAAATTTCACTACTTCCAAATGCTATTATCTTAAAAAATATATATTTTTTACCCCCAAAATAATGTCAAGAAACATATTATGGTTACATTCGAGGCAAGGAAAAAGTGTCCTCATAATCGATAACATCCTCTTTCATGCTAGCTGCAGATATGTAATACAAAAAAACAATATTGGAAATGCAACAATGATTTGTGTTCAGTAACTGTTGCTTCTACTGATTACCAAATTGAGTTGGTAAATAATAAACACAATCACGAGACTGATTTGAAGCAAATAATAAAAATGTTGTTCAAAGAGAAGCTGAGTGAGTTGATATTCTTTGATTCCTTTCTTGGTACTCGTTCTTTGTATGAGAAGGCGATGTTGGAGTTCGTTTTGAAGGAAATCGATAATGAAAATATAAAACCTTATATTTCTGAGTATTTAAGTGTGAATACCTTTATCTTTCGCCAAAATATAATTTTCTATCCTGCATAGGCCAAAAACTTTTTTGGAGTATTAAAGAAGAATGGTTTCTGAGGCAGGATGATGTCAATTGTCTGATGCATAAAAGTTTTGAATAAATATTTAATATAATGATAATCGGTAATGTTGACATCATAAGAAGATTTTCAGGCTCTAATAGCCTTCGTATTTTTATGGATGGCACATTTTAGTCTTCTTCTCCCGACTTTTACCAACTATATATAACACATGGCGTTGCTAATGGCCAGTTCTTCCCTTTGATATTTAGTTTTATATACTCAAAGGAGGAATTTGCATATGTTTATATGCTAAGAAAGTTGTTGGAGATATTAGAAAACAAAGATATAAGTTCTACCCCTCTAAGGTTCAGATTTATTTTGAAGTAGCGGCTTTTAATGCAGTAAAAGAAGTATTACCCACGGCTTCTATCAGTGGTTGGTTTTTTCACTTCGTACAATGCCTAATGAGGAAGCTGAACATCCTTGGACTTCAACCCTATTTAATGAAAATTATGATTTTAAATTTGCCTTCCAGCTGATTAGCACCCTTGCTTTAATACCCATTTCTCTTATTGATGAAAGATGAAGAATAATAAATGAAAAGATTCCGAGTGTAGATCCAAGAATCGAAGAGCTTCTAAATTATGTATCTAATACGTGGCTTGTTTCAAATAATTCGGTTTTTAGCAGAGATTTTGTGGTATCCTAACAGCAACCTTGATGATAGGACAAACAATGCATGTGAGGGCTTCCATGTCAAATTGATTGCTTCAAAATTTCGACAATGGTTTGATCAGCTTGTATGAATTAATGGATGCTCTGCGAAATACAATAAAACTTGAAATTTAGTTTTATATTATTTTATTATTATGTTATACATTCCTTTTTAAGTTTTATGTTCTTATACTTTTAATTCTATTTATTTTATTTTTATTTTCTCATTTACTATTTAGAATTCTTATTTAAAATTTGGAAGTAGTGAAATTTGGAAATAGTGAAATTTGGAAATGGTGAAATTTGGAAGTAGTGAAATTTGGAAGTTGTGAAATTTGGAAGTAGTGAAATTTGGAAGTAGCGGATCCTAACCGTTCTTGTGAAAGCATTACTGACAATAGGCTACAGTTTGTCAGCGATCAATCCAAAGATTTCTGACACTCATAATCAATTAAACACATAAAGGCAAGTTCACACAATCCACAACTGAAGTATCGCGTGCTTAAGCGGAGACTACCGTTATACCATCGTAAAATAGAAGAATTTCTTGGAAGCTACAGAAACTCAATACACTCTCCAATAGAAAAAACTTCATTAGAACTGATGACCAATGTACGAATACGTACGAATTTCGACAATATCTGGAGCACATTCGAGAAGAGGATACAGTATCAACAAGAACACGAGATCATGCAATATGACAGGCGAACTATGTCAAGAACATTTACTAAATATGACACAGTTCTGTTTAAGGACAAACGAACGAACCTATGGGAAAAGACAGTCGTTTTACATTAAATAACACACGCATCATATATGATCGCATGCAATGGAGCAAAAATAAGGACGCATGCAAACGAACTCAGACAAAAGTTAAATAGTGTAACGTTCAATGACAGAACGCTTGTAATATTCCCGAAAATGGTCAGATGATTATTCAGATAATAATCAAGCATCAAGCTCAGAATTTCCACGACGACTTCTCTATCCATGAGCTGGATAGAGAAGAAGATACATGCGAAGCAGATGACCAGCAAATGAATATTGTGAAGGAAACGAACATCATCTTCGTTTTCGCCTATTAGTGCGAATACATCATCAACTACCAAACGATTAGTATGCACCACTTCTAGATTGGCAAAGAAGTAGAATATATATAATACGTAACGCGCGCAACCGGATAGCATAGTGCCACGCAAATAAGCTTAAGAAATGTTCCAGAACCAATTCATATATTTACAGGGTTTCCTACTAAAACGTGGACATTTCTCAATTAAAAGTGGAATGTTACCATTAAAGATTAGAAGAATGCTCTCCTTAAAAATTAAAATGTTCCCAATAAAAAGTGGAATATTTCTAATAAAATCGGAATGTTCTCATTACAAAGTGGAATGTTCTCACTAAAAAGTGGCAATTTTTTCTATTTTTCATTAATGTTACAATGTGAAAAGTAAATTATATACGTGTATGTAATACATAATTATTGCGTATGTAGTTTGTATTCTGCGGCAGTCACTCTACAGGCACTCGACGTGGAACAAGCAGAGCCTTGGTCGATCAAAGCATTAATAATGACCACATTATTGATTTTGATGGAACTACAATCTTATCAAAAGAACCCAGTATGTTTAAACGTAAGATTTTGAGGCGTTTTATATTAACAAACTCAGGGGTAACTTAATGGTTGGTAATAAAGCTGACTTAACCTTAAAATTAATATAAACGAAAGCCTTTGATTGTAACTAAAAAAAATATTTTTTAATTTTATTTTTATATAACATTAATTATATTTGCAATCTATTTTTAAAATGTTTTGATTTTTCCTTTATTTTGTTATTTCATTTCTTCGAAAATGAAATAACATTTTATTTTTTTTTTTGCGTTCTTTTTTTCTTTGCATTTTTTGTTTGTTTGTTTTTTTTTCATTTATTTGCATACTAATGTTTCACTTTTTGTACATTTTTAGTGTTTTTTTTGTTTCATTGTTGTATTTTTTTGTTGTGGTACCTGTAAAAATAAAATGTTACATGAGCAAGTGTAAACAATTATTTTGATTACGGCATCAAATATGTAGAAAACCGACAATAAACTGTATAAATGTAAATTTTTACATTTTTTATGCTGTTTCAAATTTCTGAAGATGCTAGTAGTTACTAGCGAAATATCAAAATAATTTTGTTGTCATTTCTGAATATTTAAAATCCAATACCTGATAGTTCCTGAATATTTAAAATTCAGATAATATATTCCTAATATAAAATGTACCAAAATATTTAATGTTTTTATTAAAATTTCGGAATTTTTGTACCAATAATTTAACTTAATTTTATTATTATGGCTACTTATGCTTTGATTGTACATATATCATAAATTTTTTAGCTTGCAACATATTAATATAAAAATAAATATTTAATATACAAAAATGTATACCAACACCACTGAAGAAGCTAGCCTAGTGGATGTAGCGTTTTGTGCGCAATACAGACGTTCTTAGTTCGAATCTGATCAACATCGGCGTATGGAGTAATCAGATAAAAAGGGTTGAAACGTGAAACGTAGGCCCGGGACAGCAGCTGATGAGACCCACCCAGGCTGATTAGTAGTGTTCTGCTGTATCGAGAATAGGAACAAGATATGTGAGGATAATATTGTGCCACATACATAATAATGTCATCTCACAGATCGAATTAAGTTGATTAAAAACATTCATAGCAAGTAGCAGTATGAAAAGCAGTTATCTAGCTTGTTTATCACACACCTAAGGTAGGTTTCTAATAGATCGTATAATATGATCTTCTACCATACCTAGTATACAGAAATTTATACCAGCATCACCGGAGCAGCTAACCTAGTTAACGTAACATTGAAAGCTCGATACATACGTCCTGAGTTCAAAGACGATCAGCGTCAGTGTACGGAGTAAGCAGATGATAAGGGTAGAAACGTGAAATGTAGATCTGGGCCAGCAGATGATGATGCCAATCCACGTCATGTTGTATTAAGAATAGGTACAATACATGTGAGTATAATTTCGTGCCACAACAAGAATAATTTCAGCTCACAGATGCAATAAATTTAAATTAATAGTTAGATTTATATACAAATTTTTACCTTCATATCGATAGGTGCAAATATTTCTGCAGCATTACTGTGTAAATATACTTATGCTGAATATAAAAATGGAAAATCTTTAATATTAACATATTATTTCAATATTGTATTCATAGGAACTTATTAGTTCAATATTAAACATATAGATCGTGGATATTATTTTTACGTTGATTTTAAAGTGAAAATCAATTAAATCCAGTCAATGTATTGAACAGTTACATGTATTTGTTTATTAAAAGCATTGATGTTCAAGTAAGCATGCACGATTTACCGTATGAATTTAGTATTTATAAATTGGTTTTGTAACAGTCTATGGAAATGCAAAGACGAAAATATATCAATATTAGACTGTAAGATAATATACCTGTTCTCACTAGAATGCGATGGCTTTATATTTGGATTTGAATCCCTGTCATTTAGATCTGTGCTTGCTAATGGTTCCTAATTATAGAAATTAAAAACACGAACTATAAATATAATGACACTAGTCATAATATACTAAGATACAAAACGCTGATTACATGATAATGCTTTATATCAAAACAAAAGTATAATTTCAATTATGATAACAACCTTGTGTGATAAGATACTTATTACACTAAAGTATCGGTTGATTTTAAGCTGGTCTAATTCCACCTCTATGTTTTCATAAATGTAAAATCAAGACACATTTTTATATTGCGTCTCATTTAATTATGCAACTTTAAATGTGTTTTACTGTCGCGGATGTGTATATACATATATGTATATTTTCTCAAATTGAAAATACTATTAGCTGGCTAATTTATCAAATATGTAACGACGACATTTATTAAATTTTGTTTCGCCTACTATATAATTGTTATGCAAAATTTAAAAATGTGAGCGTTTTTATCAAATGCATAAAATAAAAAATTCGATAATACTGTCAATTGTTTTTAAAGTATAAAAAAATAATAAACCTTATAGTAAACTTTATTAGCCATTTATCAGGTAACGGTCTGCTGGTCACCATTTATACACTGGCATCCGAAATATCAAAATTTGCACGCATCAAACTAAATCTGATTATAATTGCTATCACGACAATGACTAGCGTTGGTGAAGTGCACCGGTTCTGTCAGGACAACTATCATCAGCTCGTTTTGTCTGTTTTCCTTGATTTTCTGCTGCATTTGACCGCATTTCCACTCCCTTTGTTATCTCTTCTCTTAGGTCCCCGGGTTGCCTGCGAGAATTGTTAAGATGGTGGAGATACTGATGTACACCAAGCGGTTCTTTTATGAAGATGACCCTGATGATCGTCAGTTCTACCCTATTACAGGTGTGCATCAATGTTCCCCACTTTCTCCTATCTTATATCTTGCTGTTTCTATCATACTCTTTAAGACATTTAAACGCGATCAACATCTAGTTGTATATTTTGATGATACCACAGCCCTGTTTTCTGGACGTAGGTTCATAGATGTAGTCTCCAACATAAGCTGTTTCTTTTCAAGATTAAAGGACTAGTTATCAACGTCCAATCTTATTCTCAACTCCTCTAAATGCCAGTTGGTTGTTTTTAATGAGTCCCCTGCGACAAAGGAAAAACTAAAGAGACAAGCAATCTCAGCCCTATCTTTCATATTGAACAATCAACCACTCACCTCCTTACACATCGAGTAAAATACCTGGGGTGTACCATTATGGTTAAATGGTCTACCCTACCATACTTGATTAAATTCAAAAGTGTACTGAAGAAAGCTAGATAAGCCCTGAAACGGGCACAACATCTGTAATTAAGTGAGAAAGCTCAGGTGCCTATCTGAGGGTATATGGACAATATCGGGATAAATCTTTTTTTCTAGAAGACGCCCTCCAGAACGAAGACTAAGGTTTCTTAAGTTCCTCACCTCGCGATTACCAACCTGAGGGTTATCGACTGAACCCTCAGGTGTGTGAGAGATACTCTGACTGGTTCAGACGGAATGTGGTGAACTGGTGTAAGTTGAAGGGATCTGATCCCCCTGCTCGTTATTATAAGAAGATAACTCAGCTAAAATCGTCTGTTATTACCGTCTTTTTCTACTCTAACATTTTCATTTATGCATGTGTTACATATTTTTATCCTGCTTTGTTCTGTTATTAAGAAAATCTTTATTTATTTACAATAACTAGCATTAGATTGAAGCAAATTTAATTTTTTAAATGTTACGAATTTTTAAAATAAAGATGCAAAATGTTTCAACAGCAAGCCACATAATTAAAATTTATTAAACAAGAACATAATCGAAAAATGTGCAGCACAGTGGAGCTGGAATTGTGCAGCAGTGTATATAGTGACGGTGCTTCATAGTATTCGTCATTTATCAATAGCATAAGAAAGAAGATGCCACTGGCATCGGTTAGTAGCATAGTTACAACAGGAATTTCCTATAATTTCGATCAAAGTAAAGGTAAGTTCAGCTTTGATTTAAATATGTTTGATTCTAACAAACTGGAACCGGTTTTAAAACTAAAATCCTCGTTCAAACAAAGGTGGATACAACACTTGAACTCGACGAATACTTTAATGTATTTCTTTGCCGTTTATCATCCTTTACCCCTGAAAAAAATATTTAATAATTAGACAAGAAAGTACGTTGGAATGTTTAGGATTGCATTTGCAACTTCTGAATTCGCATTTCTCTAAATGAAATATTTCAATAGCAAGTTAGCTAAATATGGCTACAAAGAACATAAACCTATTACAGCCTTTCAAGATCTTGAGCATCATGCCGGATCTTGAGGATACTGACATTGATAATATGGAGAAAACATTCGGGCTTGAGAATACTCGTGTTTAACTATCAAGAGTAGTACAACCTACCAGTAGTTTTTAACAATATTATCGAGGACAACGCACTATCTTTACTCAAGAAATCATGTAATCCGTTTTTGGATCTAGTATGATATTGAGATTGACATCATTATATGATCACACTTATCACATTATCAGAAGTGTTGTGCTTGAGAGCACTGGTGATCGACGTGCACTAACCTGCAACAGTGCTCAACTTGTGACAACATCAAGCAGTACAAAAACGAGTGTTGCCTATAGTGAACGCTTATATTTACAAAAACTGTGGAATAAACCATCATGCATTATCTAAGAAGCGTCAACGTCTCGAACCTTACTATAAGCGACACTTACTCAAGGATGCAAAACCTACTTCAGTTGTTCAGGCCGCTTATCTTACACAGTACGAATCTCCTTTACGATTCATTGTAGAATCAATCCCGATTGTATGCCAACACAATGATAAGTAGTCGAGACCCTTTTCTACTAAGTATCCTTCAGTTGTATTTGACAGCTCCGGTCTTTTGACTTTTTCCTTGTTGAGATGCAGAAGTAATTGTCTTTCAGTATACTAAATCGAATCGTGGACGTAATGACATTATTCGACTTTTGCCACAGCATACTAACATCATTTATTTTTTATATAACCCCACTGTCATAACTACAATAATTTAACGATAAACACTTAAAGTAGTTTTTAATTCTTCCATGCCCAAAATACACAACAGTTTCCCTTTTATAGGATTCACAATTAGTGTACAGTTTTTGCTGGCATTCTTTATCATCAGTTTCTATACAAATATGGTTTTATTCATACTTTATTGTTCAGCGGCATCTTTCATCATGAATTGATACTCATTCAATGAGTTGCGCACAGCAGCTTCCACATCCATCCTTTATCTGTCATCTGCAAGTTCATCATATATTACAGGGACTCTTCTTGTCCAGTAGCTATTCATAACACATTTTCTGATTGGCTGGATCAGTCGCCAACTGTGCAAACACATTGTGTCCCAATTCTTATCGTTTCTTTACAACATCATCTTCTTCAGGACGTCGCGCTCAACGAGAATCATCGACATGTCTAAGTATCAGCTCACCCTCTTCTGTAGATACTAAATATGATCCCCGACCTATTCTATCGGTTATAACCCCTGATTCAATTTTGATTTCCGTGAATTTCATATCCAAATTGACTGTTCATTCTAAATTCAACGAGATTTAGCTTTTGGTCATGACGATCCCTTTGTTTCTCGCTGTATCTTTTAACATATAATTCAACAGTTGATCTGAAACGGCTTCACATAGTATGCAGTCTTTTCCAATGTATCAATTCAGAAGGAGAATTTCATGTGCTGGAATGCGGAGTATGTTTATATGTTATAAGGAATTGCAAAATTGATGGTGATACTATCAATTTTGATATTTTTGAAAAGTATTTTCGAAAGTATCAAGGGATATTTTTGCTAAACAACTCACATCTTCTTTTCTCGTTCGTGTTACAAAAAGTATGAAATTCGCTAGATTGAAATAGTAGCCCATTGTCGGAAACTATTCCCTCAGGGATTTCTTATTGATCAAACATCTCTCTCAATTTCGGAATTACTTTATTTGGAGATGTATTTCAAACTTCTACGATTTCTGGCCATTGACTGTTCGCGTCAATTACTGCAAGATACATTTGCCCTCCAATTGGTACAGCGAAATCAACGTGTAACAACATTTATGATCTGCCAGGAATTCCCATTAATTTAATGGCTGATGTGCTGGCGCATGTCGGTGTGTTTGACAGAAGGAATACCCACTTACAAATTGAACGATGTCGTTATTTATTATGGGGCACCAACAATAATAGCGTGCGAGATTCTTCATTGATGAAAATCTGCGAGCCCGATATATAAAGTCTCTAATGCTTTAGTTCTCAAGCTTTCTGGGATTATGATGTGTTGCAACCATAACAAAACGCCGTTTACGTATGATAATTCATAATATTTAGAATATGTTGAGGTGATTTGATCCACTTGTTTCGGCCATCCACTTTCTTTAAATATATTTATCCTAAGAATTTTATCGTCATGTGCGTTTTCTTTTCGGATTTCATCAGGCTTCAAGTTGATCTTAGATGCATTATGATCCTGAATGAGATGTATTTCTCAATCGCCAAAAGTCTCGCTGTCATTGTCTATCGGGAATCTTGATAACATGTCAGCGATATAATTTTGTTTTCCTGCCAAATACTTGAGTGTGTAAGAATATTTACGATTTTCTGTTTGATTGTATTTTTGTAGTAACTTAGTTTAAAATATGTATCTACTAAATTATTTAAATGATTTTGAAGAAAGTCATTTTAATTATTTAAATGATTTTGAAGAAAATTATATTAAAAAGTTTCTCTAAAATTTTTAATATTATAAAACAATTGCTTGTATTATTGTAAAACAATTAAATAACCGCTGAAGATTTTCTTATTGTATCATCTCTGTCAGTATACTCAGGTTAAATTATTCTGAAATATTATTAATCTAATCAATAACGTTTTGTGTTCTTCAATTAAATTTGATTATTACATCGAAATGTAAATCAATAAGTAATTCGTTTTTTATTATCTATATAATCCTATAAGCGTGTATGCATTATGATTACAATTTCCTTAATTTTCTTTAATTAACACCAATATCTAGAACTTAATTAATGGTAATTATTTCATCACACTTAAACAGTAACTAAATATATAAAAATTAAAAATTAAATAAATAAATAAAATATATACAATTAAATAAGCTAACTTAGTTATATTCACTAGTCTTCAATACATACGTAATTTGCTTTAAGATCCGGATGATCAATTTCAAGCCCATCATCCAAAACTGCAACAATTACTCCTTTACCAGTATATCCAGCACGCCAGGCAGCTTCGATATTCATATGCTTTCCAGTGTCGTATACAGTATTCTAGGTATACCATCATATTTTGACAAATTTAAAACAAAAGCAGTTTGACAATCGGAACAATTGATAACTTAAAAAAATTAAATGCTACTATTTTTACGATAAATGCTTTATCGGTATAAACGATTACATAATTAAATGCTGTTAAACGATATGAATATAAGATAAATTGAGATGCATATATATTATCAGATTAATTTGAGCTCTACTATATCAAATAAGCTAAATTAAATCAATATCATTTTGGGTAAATAAAAGATATTATTTAGCATATTTATGTATCAAATTTGACTGTATCTATAAAAAATTAACAATTTGTAGTAAAATCGTTATTATCTATTTTTTATAATATGTGAATTGTGTTGGGTATTTTTAACATGTGATTTAAATTTGCAATGATTGTGTTCAATGTACAGTATTCCAATTTGTTACATACTCACTTTGATTTATAAGATGACTTACATAATCTCAATGAGTACGAGGAAACACTAAATGATATACTGAGTTTATCACGTGTACTTTATTCTGGAGCAAGACGCTGCATTTGAGGATTAATCGAAGCTATGCATTTGTACTAAATGCTTAAATAAATATTTTTTAGTTATATTCATAAAGATTTTTATAACATCCTATTTATATAAATAAATATATTTTATATTTAAAAAAGTTATTATATATAATAAAGTAATTGATAAAATCGAGAAAAGAAGAATATTATTATTTGAAAAGCTTTTCAAATAATAATATTCTTCTTTTCTCGATTTTATCAATTACTTTATTATAAATAAATATCTCTTGTAAGAGAGATCCCGAGTGTAGTATATATAGGGATTGCATCAAAGATGCTTGATAACAACGGTCCAGAATTCCATCGGAATACGGAACTTTATAGTGTAAAAATGTAGCATAAAATTACAAATTACTCAAGATTTTTTAGATTTGTTTTAATTATTGCTTTCTATAATTTATGAGGTTAGTGAAACGATATATGATAGTTATTTAATTATGATTTATTTTATTGAACATTAATTTGTAGTTGGATCAGTCAGCAATATAAGAAGAAACTTTGTATTTTGCTTGTTTACAAATTAGCGAAATTCAAATACAAATTTGTTTTATTGGAATTAGGTTTTATCACTTAAACAAAATTTTCATATTAGAGTGTACAAAACTTTTATGGTGCAATATTATGACTTGAGAATGTAATGCATTTTTCAAAAATTTATTGTTTATAAAATAACTTTTTAAACTTTATTTAAATGTCCAGGAACTGTCAGGTATAGTTTCTATCAGCAAACTATAGGTATAAAACTATACCTGATAGTTCCTGGAAATTAAAAAAATTAAATACAGATCAGGATAAATATATTTCCAATAACTTTTTACTTAAACGTTTTTCGAAGGGTTTTACTTCTATATTAATTTTTAAGTTTAATTATGGTATTAACAAAACAAGCGATTTGTTAATAGCTTGTTTAACAAAATAAAGTATTTAAATCTATTTAATTAACTGAACTGGCTCTAAATATTTAATAGAAAATACAGCTCCGGCTTTAAAATCGTGCAAAATGTCTTGCGCTCTCTTCCTTTAATATTATACATTACTAACGCCTTTTACAAATTCAGGTGTGAGAGTAATTAGATTTTAATTTTAGTTATAATGGGACACTAAAAATGATTGACATATTCCTTCTTTGCCAATTTTGTTGACATTCTACAAATTTAGATTAGAAAAGTTGTTGTACAATTTATTTTCAAAACAGCAGTATTATTTATTTTCCATATTAAGGTTAGTCCTTACTATGAGCTTTCTTGTTATGTGCTACTGTGATATTTAATATATACAGTATATCTGTCATAGTATAATTTATATATATTATAATGGATTACAATGTAAGTAGCGATTCGAATATTAAACTTGTATTTTAATTATCATAAGATCGATTGAAATCGGGACTGGTGATCCTTTGATGGATGCTTGTTTTTGTGTTGAATAGTTGCTAGAAAGTCACCTTGTGTGACAATGCGAAAGTCACCTTGTGTGACCTAGCAAGTCAGCTAGGTCAAGAAGTCTGCTCTGCTTGTAATCGAACTCCGGTTTTTGGCAAAATTCTTGATTATACAACTGTAGCTTGTAAGCTCCCGGAGAACAGTGACATGGTGACTGAAAGTCGTGAATCGAAGTCCAGTCTATCAAGCAACACCATTTAGTATAAATGCCGTATTTCGTAAGAAATCCTGAACCGTTGTCTACTCAGCACATTCGTGCATTACTATTATACCTGCCGTATCCATTTAGGATCCAACGAGTGCAGCGACAATTCAGCAACAACCTCTGCCTAGTGTTTAAGGATGGTCCGCACAGCAATTCGATCTGGTTAAGAGCGAAAGCCTCAGACAATTAAGCAAAGTGTCGGAAACACCTTTATTTACAATGTCACACAGGCAACCGAAACGACCAGTGTGTACTTCATTCTACTGATGAGTGTTGCCGTGTACTCATCATTTCGATGCTGAAGTGGTCGTCTAGAAGTGACATGGTGACTGAAAGTCGTGAATCGAAGTCCAGTCTATCAAGCAACACCATTTAGTATAAATGCCGTATTTCGTGAGAAATCCTGGACCGTTGTCTACTCAGCACATTCGTGCATTACTATTATACCTGCCGTATCCATTTAGGATCCAACGAGTGCAGCGACAATTCAGCAACAACTCTGCCTAGTGTTTAAGGATGGTCCGCACAGCAATTCGATCTGGTTAAGAGCGAAAGCCTCAGACAATTAAGCAAAGTGTCGGAAACGCCTTTATTTACAATGTCACACAGGCAACCGAAACGACCAGTGTGTACCTCATTCTACTGATGAGTGTTGCCGGGTACTCATCATTTCGATGCTGAAGTGTTCGTCTAGAAGTGACATGGTGACTGAAAGTCGTGAATCGAAGTCCAGTCTATCAAGCAACACCATTTAGTATAAATGCCGTATTTCGTAGAAATCCTGGACCGTTGTCTACTCAGCACATTCGTGCATTACTATTATACCTGCCGTATCCATTTAGGATCCAACGAGTGCAGCGACAATTCAGCAACAACCTCTGCCTTGTGTTTAAGGATGGTCCGCACAGCAATTCGATCTGGTTAAGAGCGTAAGCCTCAGACAATTAAGCAAAGTGTCGGAAACGCCTTTATTTACAATGTCACACAGGCAACCGAAACGACCAGTGTGTACCTCATTCTACTGATGAGTGTTGCCGGTACTCATCATTTCGATGCTGAAGTGGTCGTCTAGAAGTGACATGGTGACTGAAAGTCGTGAATCGAAGTCCAGTCTATCAAGCAACACCATTTAGTATAAATGCCGTATTTCGTAAGAAATCCTGGACTGTTGTCTACTCAGCACATTCGTGCATTACTATTATACCTGCCGTATCCATTTAGGATCCAACGAGTGCAGCGACAATTCAGCAACAACCTCTGCCTAGTGTTTAAGGATGGTCCCACAGCAATTCGATCTGGTTAAGAGCGAAAGCCTCAGACAATTAAGCAAAGTGTCGGAAACGCCTTTATTTCACAATGTCACACAGGCAACCGAAACGACCAGTGTGTACCTCATTCTACTGATGAGTGTTGCCGGGTACTCATCATTTCGATGCTGAAGTGTCGTCTAGAAGTGACATTGTGACTGAAAGTCGTGAATCGAAGTCCAGTCTATCAAGCAACACCATTTAGTATAAATGCCGTATTTCGTAAGAAATCCTAGACCGTTGTCTACTCAGCACATTCGTGCATTACTATTATATATATAATAAAATTAAATAATGATTAAAAAGTTTAAAATTTATAATGTAAATTTTAAATTTAACTTGATTAAAAATGAATAAACGAT